>JAVCKT010028591.1:32302-54672 GCA_032273925.1 Rhynchotus rufescens
CCCTTCCCTTCCCTTCCCTTCCCTTCCCTTCCCTTCCCTTCCCTCTCCCTCTCCCTCTCCCTCTCCCTCTCCCTCTCCCTTTCTTCCCTACTTCTCTTCTCCTCTTCTCTTCTCCCTTTCCATGGTCAGCTCAAAGACGAAGGCTTTTCAAACTGCTCTGGGAGAATTCTGAACATGTTTTGTAATTTATGAACATTCACTTTGAAAGCGATTAACAGCAGCACAAACCTAATTACAGCCTCCCCGGCCGAGTGCAGTATCCTTTGGGGCTCTATTTTTAATTGTTTTTTATTTACATTCAAGCTTCCAGGGGCTAACTGCCTTGCAAAGACCCTCAACTAACCCCTTCTACTAAAAGCTTCATTTATTTTTTAATAACATGTTTATAGACCTAGCCTCATTTTTCAGGAGAAGGTCACGTTTGTTATCTGTGGTTGTTAGGGAAATGATTAAGGAATCCCGGAAAGAGTGGAAGTTCCTACTAAGGAACTGCACAAATCTCTGTTAATAAAATGCTCTTTCCACTTGGAAGAGCGGTTCATGAACATCTACAGGAGGACATGTATGACATATGGTATCTGTACCATGGAGAAGAGCAGCAACTGTCTGCACAGTTAACTTAATACACTCTAATTAGTCCTTGCTGGCCTTGACCAAAACATAAATTACTGCCATCGCTGTTGTTTTTTACCAAGGGGAAAGTGGAATAGGTTCAAACCACCTCACAGAGGTAGGAAAATATTATTGTAGACAATAAATTTGTCAGTACTTTATTTGGGGAACTGGAGTGCAGTCACTCTGTCGTGCCAGCATCCAGGCAAACACGGAAGCTTTCAGATAGAAAGATAAAGCTGTAGAAAGGCCTCTTAAAAGAGAAATTCCCTCAGCAAACGGGAAGCACAGATCCCACTGAAGAAGATTGGCGGATTCATATTTCAAGTTTGTTTGTTTGTGTTGAAACTGGAATGACCATGCTTGAGTGAAGAGCTCAGCGTGGTAGGTCCTGTGTTAGTTCAAGCTAAACAAGATAGCCCAGCCACAGAGAGCTTACAGTGCAAGACAGATGGTGTTAAAGTGTCACTGCAGTGTTCATGTTGATTTTCACAGAATTTCTTATTTGAATGCAAAAAAAAGGAAAATTTATTACAATTTCATTCTCTATTTTGTGGTAACTCCACTTTTGCAGGTGGTGTTATGGTCATCTTGATTATTTCCTACCTAAAAAAAGAGAGGTGCTTAAAGGGTGACTTGCAAGAGAACTTCCAGTGTTTCTGGAGTGGTTCAGGTGCACATGGAGATTGCCATGAGTTACTGCCCAAGAGCTGGACCTTGACAAAAGGAGCAGCAGACGGTCTCCTAGATGTCAGGCAAAGAGCATTTGCTTGAGGCCCTCTGAAGGGCTCTTCAGGACAGCCACTACCTCCTCAGGCAAACTGATCTGGGTCCAAATAACTTTTTTCAAGAAAATTTTGAAGTTCATATATTTCTCCAGGACATTCAGCTTTGATTCTTCACTTTCTGATGAAAACCCCATCCATCACAATAACATTCTTGAAATCTCCATCCTGAATAGCACGTATCCAGTGAATTCCTTTAGCAAAGACAGTGGAATTTCATTACTTAAACATTATAGTAAGGGAAGACTAAGTACTATTTCCAGGTCTTTTGTTGGGTGTTCATAAAAGCAGTCTCCAGAGAGCATGTTTTTCAGATTGTGCAAGTTTGTGTGGAAGGACTGAAGGAAGTTGTGCATATCCCACCTTGGAAGAGGACTGGATTTGGAGAGCTACGCGATGGATGCTGGGCAGTGTGAGGCTGGACGGCCATGAGGCATGGAGAAATTATGTGGTTTATTGCCCATGTGGCTTATAGTGAGCTCTGGGTGCCAGGAAAAAGAGGTTTTCTCTTTGATTATTTGTCCTCCTTCAGTCCCAAGAGGGAGGAATAACAAAGGGCTAGTATGGGATGGATAATGGTGGCCAACTCTATGTCCCCACCTTTGCTACACGCTTCCTTGCCTGTGGCTTGTGTTGCATGGTGCAACAAGGCATGGAAGTACAGGGTTGGGGGGCCTTAGAAGGATTCCTACCTCAGTCTGCTGCGGTAAGGAGTGAGTTTACCTAGACCTGCGATGGAGAGAGTTCTTCAACCCACTTGGAGCCCTCAGCCCGTCCTATTGTGTTGGCCATTGAGAACAAGTGACCACTGGTGCTGTCAGAGCAACGTTTTCCATATGACAAGTTCATTACTGTGTCTCCCATGCTGCAGCCTTCTGCTCCTAGACTAAACAAACATGATTCCTCCAGCCTTTCCTCATAGGTTATGCATGCTCCCTCCACAACTTCATCCATCTAAATTTTTGGACTCTCATTTTTCCCTTCCTTCTCCTCGGAGACCTTGAGACACACATAAATGTTGCTGGGGACTATAACAGACATATCTCTGCTGGGTTATGCTGCTGGATCTCGTTCACTGGAAACACTGAAGTCAGTGGAGCTACTGCAGCTTAACACCAGTGGGAGTTGAGCAATGCCTTGTGCAATTTTCCTGGGCTTTTTCCTCCCATTCTGTTCCTGTTCTCTTGCATGTTGTCTTTTCCAAGGGGACAGTGAGAAACTGAACATGAATGGATGTGTGTAAACCATGCAAACACATTGACTCCCTCTAGTGGCTTTGACTCCATATGGAAGCTCATGGTTCATTCCTTCACCTCCAGCGACAGGTTTGTGGTCTGAGATCCAGACGGTCTGGGTTCATTCACAAAGGGCATTGCTGCAAGACCTGTCATGCAGTTAGATCTTCTTACCTGGAGAGCAAGCTGATTTTGAGAAGAGAGGGCTCATGTGCATTAGAAAGAGAAACCAATGGGGTGAGGAGCTCCTTGTGAGTCTGGAGAGCTCAAGACACAGTCAGGATCATAGGACATGGCAGTTTCTTGCTTGTGCTTCATGTCTCTTGCAGCCAGCATTCTGCGCAATAAGAGCTTTTATTTTCATCTCTCAGTGCCCTGTCATCAGAGCTTCTTTGATTTGTCTGTTTTTATCTTCCTTGTGCTGGTACTTTTGTTGATGTCTCTCAAAAACCATGGATGGATGTGATTGCTTCTTCCTTTCATCTGGAATAAAGTGCTGTGGTTATTCAGTAAGTGCTGTGGTTATTTCAGTAAGCTCAGCATCCCAGCATTGTCCCTAATACCCTTTCTTCTAAAGGTATGAATATAATAGTTCAACTTTTTTTTTTTTTTTTCAGTGAAAGAGTGGGAGTGCTTTTGTTTGTTTTTTACCAATGCCATATCTCCATATGTTTTTTTGTGTGTCTGCAAAAGAGACACTTATCTACAGAGGACCATACCAAACACATGCTCATTAGCTAATTAAGTTCTCAGTCCAAGGATCCTGAAAGGCCCCTTGGGTTTCCATAGCTCCCATGCCCACATCTCATTCCTCTGCCTCCTGATGGTTTGCAATCTACCTGCTTTTGGAGCAGGGCTTCTAATTTCACTTGTCTCTTTACCTTATGAAGGATTTGCTCTTCATGCTGAAGTTCAACCTCAGAGCATCTGTGCCTACAAGCCCGTCTTGGGTTGATGGCTAACACTTGCAGGTGGTTTGTGCAGCACACCTGTAAAATGTGTTTTTTTCCACCCCTTTGTGAAGTTAAGACTTTGTCCAACTCTTCCCATCTGACATCTGAAGTCATCATTGACTTCTACAGCTGCTGCTTTGTCCTGCTGCTGTCCATCCGGAAAGCTATGCAGCTAATAATACAAGAAAAGCCAGTGATAGTAATTAGAGTGAGCTAATTTTCATCTTCTTTTTTTTTTAATGGAAACTTTTGTATGTGCATGTCCATGTGATGTTTCTCACAGCAAGACTCTTCTGCATTTAGAGGAAAGAGAGGAGTAGAGGGAAGAGTGCCTACAGAGATAAGGTCAGACCATCTTCACATTGATGCAGAGAGGTCCAAACTGGACAGCTGAGCCCAGGTGAGATGAATCCATTGAGGTCAGAGGGTGATGAAATATTTGCAGCTGCCTAAACCCCAGTGCTTTGAATGGCCCAAAAACCACTTCCATCTTTTTGAAGAGGTAACCTTGCATTCTTGATGTGGTTTTCAGTTTTTCCTTTGTAAACGAAGCTAGTAGTGCCTATTCAATCTTTGCTGACTACATAAACTCCTGGGGCAGGAGTACTTTTTCTCTCCATTCGCAGTCAAGAGCTTAGCTGCTTGCTCATCCTCTGTTGGTCGGGCCCCTGCCTGCTGTGAGGGCACAACGGGATCATCATTTTCAGTTTAGAAACACAGGCATCTCCTACTTTTTTTTTTTTTTTTTTTTTTTTTTTTTTGTGGTTTCCTGCTGAATCCCAAGCCTAGGACACTGAAAAACACACAATCAGTAAATCTTCAAATCCCCAGTTAAGACAATCACAACTCCATGCCTGTGTTAACTATAACGCTTTGCCGGATAATGCAATCACAGCTTAACATGGTTGCTGCTGATCTCCTGCTTTATAATGATTTCATTTCCCCTCTCCCACCCCTTTTATATTTTCTATTATGTAAAACCCTAAGAACTAATTACAAGTGGGTGGATCAAAGATCATACATTTTAATTTTGCTTCCAGCCTCACCCACTCAAGGCTAGGGATCCGCATATCCCATTAAACTGTAGGTACTTGCTGACAGAAAGGGAACCATCTGCTGAATAACTTCTGTTAATTATTTTGGAACATGTTAGCGAGAAGAAAGTGCAGGCCTGTAATGACCTTTCCCTTGGTGGCAGGATCGACTGCAAAGTAGACAGTTGTGGCTAGACGCCAGAAGTTAATGGTTAGTATTGGCACAAAAGGCTCGAGTGTACGAGTACTTATTAATTCCCCCGTAGTGGAGAAAGTATTCCAGGCATCCCGAGTATAAAACTTCCTAGCACCTGCACAAAAGCAGGCTCCAAAATATTCATTTGCAGCATTATTCCGAGTCCCTCGGAAAATGCGGACTTCATATGTTTACTTCCTTGTGGTGTTCTTTTCATTTTGTCACATCTGATTTGGTCAAACAACCTTTTGTTTTGTTTAGCAGTGAGCAATATTTACACAGGGCTTTTTTGGCAAATGAGAAGCACAATCATTTCATGTCCCTGAGGCACAGAGGTCCATGGAAACTTATGCCCCTTGTAGACACGTGGACTGGTCACTTGTAGGCTTTATTTTTATCTATCTTGTCTGTTTTAGTGCAGCAGAATAGCCTGACTTTGCCTATCCCAGCAGATGCCTGCTGGGCTCAATGCAAAGCTCATGGCACCTTTTTTCCATAGAGCTGAGTAGACCTTGGACCACCCCGCAAAGAACCTGCCTATCTTGCATATGCATTGCCCATCTGCCTTGTTGCTTAAGTAGTTGGATCTTTAATATATTCCTTAAAACATGTTGCAAGAGAGCTGTGCCACGATTTTGAGGCAATAAAGCAGAAGAAGGATATCCCACTGAAATCTTCAAAAAGTGCATTTAATCTCCAGCTCTGGCTCTAGGTGCTAAAACAGCAGGTATTTGTACTGTGTTTTAAATTAGATGAGGAATCACAGGAAAGCTGCTTTACTCTGTTGGATTTCATGTGTTTCGTTTTCTTTTGTTTTGTTTTTAATAATTGAGACTATAGTGCATTGATAAAGGAAGGTCATCTCAAGGCCTGTTCCTTTATATCTCCAGTCAGGGGCTCTAACTAGGAATGCTCTTTCTAGGTCTGTGTTTACACCCTTATTGCTCTAATAGCAGCAGGTAAAGTCAAGACGCAACATAAGTGGTAAATTAAAAGCTGTTTGTGTCTAAGTCATCCCATCTGTGTCTTTTGGAAAGAAGTCAACCATCTTTGAAACCACATGCATCAAGCAATTGGCTAAATGTCCTTGTAGACAGGATGTCTCCTATTTGCATTTGAAGTGCTGCGCTTTCTGTTTAAAATATAAATGCAATGCACTTATATCGTTTTCTCAACCTGTTTACAAATAGGGACTATTGCATAATTGGAAATAGGTGTTAAAATGCTGAAGCTGTCAAAGGGCTTTAAATAATCTTTGTGTGAAGTACATGAGATTTATTAGAAACACCTGATGGAGTGCATCCCCCAGTCTCTCCTCTGCCTCCAGACCAGCCCACCATGGCCACTGCCACCCACCACCACCTTGGAAGCCAGCTCATTGGTCATAGACACGTTGCAAGCTCGGGTACACACCTATCATTCAAAGCGCAATATATTATCCACATGACATATGTAATCAGTCCCTTGGTCTCTTAGAAGTGCAGCTGTTGGTGAATTCTTTTTTGTGAATGTAATATTTGAGAAGACTTAAGTTAAAAACTGACACTTCGCTGAAATCTCATCTCCTTTGGAAAGAAGGTTCCCGTTTTCTGGCTCTCCTCCGCGTGCGAGTGCCAGGGATGTGTCAAAGAGCATTCAAGTGACAGTTTCCAACAGAGATGCCATTAACAGAGATGGCATGGAAATTACCTTCCCCTAGAAAGATTATTAATGTGAGCTGCTCGTATTCAGAGCCACGGCGGGGTCAGACCAAGAGGAACAACCTCATTTAGGAGGAAGGCAAGGAAGGAGGATGCTGTAGCTTGGAAGCAAGCAATGGTAGATTCCTGGGGAGAGAGGACAGAGGAGACCACAGGAGGGGTGGGAGGAGATGCAGAGAACAGCACCGCTGCCCACCTACCAGAACACTTCACCCCATTCGTGCCCTTTGGGATTGATAAGATGATGCTGGCCCCGAAACCAGACGTGGAAAGGACGTGACTCCAAAGGGTGGAAGGAAGGAGGCACTTTGTTGCTTTCCAAAGGGGGAAAGGCACCAGACCCCGGCCGGGCTTGCTGCCCAAAGTCACACAGGGAGCGTGCAGCCGAGTCGGGAAGCGAACCCCAGGCCGCCTGAAGGCTCGTCCAGTGCTTGAACCGCAGGCTTGTCCTTTCCTTTTATTGGTAAAAATAAAAATATGACCTTCTTTTGGCAGACGTGCAGAGCAGATGCTGCTTTTTAGATGACAGCATAGAAATGCAGAAAAACTTTGGGGATTTGCAGAAATTCTTTCCAACGACAGATTGTCTGGCCTACTAGTGTCATAATGTCAGCCTCGAAACATGCCATAAAGCTTTCTTTCAGCAGAACAAACATAACCCCCTAGACCAGCTCTTTGACAACTAAGTAAAATAAAGCAGGGTAATTGTGGCTGGAAACCCACCAGGCTCTTAGTGTGACCTCTTGAATACTAATAGTTATTAGAGATGCAATGAATAAACGTCAAGAATATTACAAGCAATCCATGTTTAAGAAAAGGACTCCAGAGGACAATTTGTGAACGGAAATCTTCTGAATGTAAGTTACAGTAACGGGGAAGTGCTCACGTGGCTGCGGGAGAGTCTGGATGTATTTTTCATGCGCTGGTGGATTGAAGGATGGAGATGGAGGGTTCCAGGCTCTTGCAAGCTACCAGATTGCTATATCCCCTGACACAGAAGATAAAGGTTCAAGTGTTTAATGGAGCTACTTGGTTCAATAAACGCACAGGTGGAAAACAAGGGAGGCGAGAATAAACAGGGTGTCGTATGCTGCACATTGCTGCAGCGTTCCTGCTCTGCAAGGTCACAAATTGCTTATAAATTGTCTTGTGTGTGCATGTGCACGTGTCAGTCATGTAGGTGAGATATGCATGCATGTATGGAGAACAGCCCCAAGTGCTCAAGGCTCTTGGGGGATCCACCTCCTTTCTCCATCCCGTACAATTATTGGAGAACTAGAGGAGGTGAACCAGTAGCATCTGACTTCTGGAGACAGGATCAGAGCATGTCAGGGACAGGAAAGCTACTTTTTCAGCTAGATTTTGCTTCCACCTTTAGCTTTGAGCATTCTAATTACAGTACCAGTAACCTTTTCAGTGCTCCACTGCTGTGTGTGACATATCAGTGCACAGGTTGCACGTAGAGCTAATTTTGCAGAGAAAACAGTGCCAGAACATTAATTAATGTGGCCAGGGACTTACTTGGTTCTGATGAGACCAGACTGTGAAAGGCTAAACATATGCTTTGTTACACCATTCTGACCCAAAGTTAGTGCTTGTTTTCTCAGAGAAGTTTCTGTTCCTCTTTGTACAAAAATGTGAACAGAATTGACCAAGTAAAGCAGCATAAAAATTCTGTATTTCACTTGTGTAAGAAATGTAAGAATGGAAATATGGGGCAATGAGATTTGTTTTCTGATACTATCCTCAGTGTTGCACAGGAAAAGTCAAGAGGCATGGTCACCAATAGCCATAACTGTGTGATCTTCCTCACACCCCAGCAGAAGGACTTGATGGACGTTTTCCTTAGGTTCCTTGCACTAGTTATTAAATCAAAATGATTGAGAAGAGGTGGATGTTCCTCAGGTTGGTGTTTGGTCCCATACCTACAACAAGGAATAGGAGAGCTGCCAGCAGTACTTCATACAGGCACAGGGGTCTTGTGGCAGCGTGGTAGGAATGACATTCTGCTGGAAGAGCTCTTCTCCTTCAAGGTATGTTCTTAGGAAGGCCGTTTCTGAGTGTGATTTCAGATGGTCCGATATGTCAGCCTGTTTCCTTTTCTCATTCTCTTCTCCAGCGTCACCAGTGATATGACTTCAGTCTTGGGAGGCAGCGCTGAGGCTCACTGGGTGGTGTATGTAAAATGAGACACTGTTTAGTTTCGAAGCTGGAAATCCAATAGTTTAGCTGCACACACTGGGTAGAAAAGCATGTCTTTTTATGGGTTTTGAGGATGCCACCTTTAAATGTCACGGAGCAGCCCCTTGTCCCGGTGGGAACAGGAGTCACTGACTAGCCTTGGCTTGAATGCTTGCTACCTTGATGATTCTGTCATGTTCTTACCTCTTTTCCAGCTTTTAGAGGTAAACAATCCTTTTTTCCCCCCCCCTTTTTTTCCTTTTTTTCCTTTTTTCCCCCCTTTTTCTTTATTTTTTTTCAGGGAGAATACAAAGCTCCAGCTCTAAAGCACAGGTTTAACTTCAGTTACAAGTTAGGACTTGCTAGGAGTATAGCAATGCCCTAAAGGTGCACAAACACCTAACTCCAGGGGGAGGATGAGCCAAGCCAGCCAGCTCCGGTCAGTCTTGTTTTGAGCCTGGGTTGGTTTCCCACATTGCTCCGTTCAGAGATGCAAGCACACATCCCACCTGGGAGCAGCAGTGTCATGTGGGGATGCCGTGCTCAACCTGCTCATAAGAAGAATAAACCCTGAGAAGAAATAAAACAGCACCAGAGTGAGGTCCTAATTGCTTAACTGTGTGTTTGCATCTAAAAGGAGGATGGCGAGAGGCTGGTGGCATGGTTAGAGGATGTGTCTTCATGGGAACTTTTGCTAATGATGATAGATTTGGGCCACTTACATAAACTGATAGGCTAGCAGAGGGGTGCTTCATCTGCTTCCCACTTGCTGCAATTTATGTCCCCTCTGTTAACCCCCGTTCTCTGAGTGAGACTCTTTCTCATGACTCCTCTCCTCTGGTTCTGTGCTGTGTGATGTGGTGGCCAGCCCAGCAGGGTCAGAGCAGTCCTTTCACAGCAGTGAAATTCTGCAAGACGTGTCTGCACTATCTGATGGGCCGGGAGAGCCTCCCTGATAGCATTGCTCCCGGACGCCAAGCAGGGGCAAGTCCCACAGCGTCATCACGAGACGGGGCAAGTCCTCGTAGGTGCAGAAGATCTAAGGAGACGGGAAACCAGAAAGACTGTCAGGTCTGTCTGACTGCCTCTGAGTCCTAAAAAACACATTGGCTACGGCATGCATACCCCAGTGTGAAGTCAGCCAGGAACAAGCCAGAGAACCTGCCTCTGACCCTGAGGACATTGCTTGAAAAATATTTTCCAGAACTTGGTGCCTGGGGACCTGCAGCTAACAAACATTCTGGAAGTGTAATCACAGCCTTTGGCTCTGCTGCCGAACCACCTACGGGAGGTGAGTTTAAAGAGAGCGGCTTTAAAGCTGTCAACATAAGAAGGAGGGAAGCCAAATTGCTTTCGTGCTTGTGTTTACGTGCCAACTGGTTTGTCATTGGATTGGTATGCAGCAAAGATAGAGTTGTCTGCAGAAAAGCTGTATTATTCTTTTCTGGATGGGCCCACTGGAGACCAGTCAGGGCCCATACTAATTTCCTGGGGGGACAAATCCAGCTCTGAGATAGGCCACTGGCTCCTCAGTGATTGCGTGGAGTTTTGTGTCGGGTCAGAAAGTCAGCCTTTGAGAAGGACTGGAGCAGCCTTCCAGGAGGGAGAGCTGATAAGACAGCAGCTCCCCAGCTGTGCTGTGGCCACACAGTGCCTCGTATGTCATCGGAGCAATGAGAACTCATAACCTTGGGCCAGATTCTGGCTATTTAGGCATATATCTCTGGTAACTCCATCAGCCCCTCTGAAGCTCTGGATGTAGACTTGTGTGATTTGAGTTAGCCTTTCCACAGCCCAGGTCCCCTTGTCTCCCACAGGCTCTAGCTGTGGCTGGGGACTTCTGCTCCTTCTCCCAACAAGGACAGAAGAACTTAATCCTTGGGAGCAAGCTGAATGCCATGGGCCAGGATATCCCACAGAGCATGGGGAGGACTTCCTCTTGGTATCTGGAATACAGAGCTTTGGTAGACACACTATCAGGTGCAGCAGACAAGTCTCTGTGTTGATTCAGGGGGGATTACCTAGGTTCAGTAGGTAATCATAACATAACAGATCAGAATTCATCAGCATAAAGCCAAATTCAGTAGTGATATATGTTCTTAATAAATGTCCATATCTATAATCCTGGCTAGAGCATGTGATAAATCCTCTCAAGGATCCAGATGAAACTAAAGTCCATCATGTTAACGAGAGCTTTTCCAGACAAAGAGCTTCCCAGATGTTCCTGCTGCAGGGCAAAAGGAGCTGGCTGGCATTAAGTGTCCTGGACATTTTCCTGCCACCAGTGTGAGCTCTGTAAGCTGCAGAGATGTGCAGAGCATGAGTGACAAACACTGGGGACAACGTGGCCTCGCCTGGTCCATACAATGGTGAAGGGCGGGAAGGTCCCAATATCCCACTGGCAAACCATACTGGGTGGACAACAGTCTGTCAAACAGATGCCCCACAAAACTGATCTGCCGCCTTCTTTTACATTTTTTTCCCCAAGGCTTTGACATACTTAGGTGCTCAAGGTGACCTAAGCAATCTCCCTCAGCACTTTTTTGCTAGGTTCACTTGCTCAATAAAACACCTCAGCTCTAAAAGAGTGTGAGACTGCAGAAAGGCCAAGTCTCAATTTAGGCAGAATAAATCAGGAGCAAAGCATCCCCATGCTACTCAAGAAGAGCTGGATTTTTGGGTTGTGCAAAGATGGGGAACTGCCTGCTCAGAGCCAGCTCCAACGCTGTGTCTCCTCGGGCACCCCAGCACCGTGAGCAGATTCACGTCCAGGAGATCCCCCAAGAGACCCATCCAGCCACAGGAACCACAGAAATTACCCTCAAATAACACCAGCCAGGCTACAGCTGTACAGGAGATGTGAGGTCCGTGGGCTGTCCTCACCCATTTTGAGAGATGCCACTTCCTTGTGTGGTGCACTCCACTTTCTCCACCTTTCCGACACTTGGCTTCATCAGGGAAGGCCATGGAAGATCTGCCTCCCTCTGCAGCCTCCTGCCCAGCTGTAGCTGCTCCCGGGGCGATGCTCAGCCCACACCCTGTGTCCCGTCCTTCGTGAGACCTTCCCACCCTGCAGCTGGCCAGCAAGAGCCACCAGCTGCCTCCGAGAGCTGGAGGAACCTCCCTCACCTTTTCCCAAATATTGGCAGGCCCCTGGGATGTGGCCATGGGAGCACTTCTGGAATAAAGCCTGCCAGATGTGCCAAAGGTGCCACAGCATGGAGCAGAAGGGGAGGTAACTCCTCACCGCAGCAGTGACATGGGGCTCCCCAAGCACCGGTCTCATGTGCGGGAGAGGTTGAACCTGCTGCAGGTCACACTGATATCCCAGATGACTCATTCAAGTCCCTTTTCTCAGTTGCCACATTGATTAAATTGCATGCAACCAAGCCCAGCTCAGCAAATCCAGCTTTTATTGGGGTGGATGGCCTGAATGGCACTTCCCTCATTTTGTAGAGAGGATCAGGAGACAGACTGTTGTGTTTGAGTTGGGCCAGGGATGCTTAGATGAAAAACATGTGTAGTGCTCAAGGGCTGCAAAGGGACTCGTTAAGCCCACGTGTTGCATTGCATTTTCTTGATATCATCCCAAAGCTGCGGACCCTCAAGGGCCAGCAGCCTCCTTGGTGCAGAGCTCACCTGGAGGCTTCAATTTTGCTGGGCATTTCCAGGCTCTTGCAGGGTTTTTGAATGAGAGCAATGAGGTCTGGCTTTTCCTTCTGGAAATACATCGCAGCCTGCAGCACAGAGGGCCTGATGTTCGCTGGGGTCCTGGGGAGTGCTGCAAAGCCTGGGGGGATGCAGGCGAGATCCCTGGGCTGCCTGGCACAGGTGGTCCTCTTGCACTTCCCGGTTCCCGAGATATTATATTGTATGATCTGTTTATCCATCTGTTTGCAATCTTGGGGAGGCCGGTGTGGTTTTAATTAATGAGCAATTGTTTTTGTGGTTGTTGTGTAGCGCCCTGAGCGATTCAGCAGGGGTGGGGGCGCTTATAAATAAAGCAATTATTATTACCAAACTTCATTAACATGCCACACCGCTCTTCCCTCTGCATGTCCTGCCCCCTCGCTGCTTTCCCTATCAGCCCCAGGCTGCACAAGGAGAGCTGTGGGGAGGCCCCAGCTGAGGAGGCTCCGTCTTGGCCTAGGTGGGACCAGCTCCAGCTTTGGGGTCTGCGGTGGTGAAGTCTGCATGGAGAAGACAGATGATGGTTCCCATCTTACCTGAGCCCTGCTTCAGTCTGCCTTGTTTTGAGGGCAGATTTGAGCCTGAAACCTTATGCGAGTGATGGTGGGACCTCCATCAACCTCTTGTGGTAAAGCCTGGCGGTGGAGGAGCCTGCCCAGCCCCTGTGAAGACCAGACTTTTCACTACCCATCTCTCCTCATCACCTAGCTCTATAAGAGGGGTTAGCAGCAGGGGAGAAGGAAATAGCCCATGGGCCAAGGTGCCCATGGGACCCTGGGGGCTGGTGGGCACCAGCAACGGAGGAGCAGGGGCTGCAACTCCTGCATTCCACACAGCTTTTTATGATAAACAGAAAATCTTGAAATCCCTGCAGTGCATGAAAGAGGAGGGCAGGTGTCCGCCCAGAGAGCGTCAGCCATCAGGTGTTGGATCTGGTCCATTCCCCTGGAACCTGCTTCAGTTCAATAAGGGCTATTCCCAGGTCCTGCTTTTTACTGCCTGTCTTCATATGGTTCCTCAGGCAACAGTGGTCTCTGGAGCCTTGTGTTCACTGTGCTCCAGAAGATCTTATAATAACTGCGGTTGCAGGTCTTTCTTCTTCCCCAGTAATCGGAGCAATACAAAGCGACATGCCCAGTCCCAGCATGAAATGGAGAGGGATTTGTGCCCATACCTCCCTGCTTTGCGTTATTTTTCAGACTTAAATGATCAAAAGTATTACAACAGGGAAAAACTCCAGCCCAGGGCCAGCCAGCTTTCAGCGTGCCCCTTGTCCCCGTGCAACAAAAGGTCCATTCTCTCTGTGGCCATAACCCTAGAAACAAAATTAAAGTAGGGGCCTGGTTTCATCCCCTTGTGGCTCCCTGGCAGCCTGTTCTGATGGTCCCTCCGTGGGGTGGCCTGCTTGGTTGTTACCTTATAAAAGCCAGCAGCCAAGCAGCTGTGAGCGGTGAAGGTGTTGATCCACGCAGAGGAACAGCTTTGCTCCTGCAATGCCTTGGCCTTGCAGTGTTTTTCCTAATGTGGCACCCGAGCCTTTGAACGGCAAGTTGGGTGATGGGGCAGGACAGTCCAGCAATGGGGCAGCTATGGGAGCGTGTGGCTTAGAGCAGGGTCCTGCCAGCAGCATCTGTGTCTCTGTGTGTGGCAGTGCTCTTCCTTCTGCTCCAGGACATGGGAAATGCAGCCAGCTGGCAGGTCTCCAGGAGCCAGGTGATTAAATGGCCCTCAGAGACTGCGTCTTTGGGGGTTGATGTGGCCCAGTTCTGACTTTTCCAGGGGCTGGAAAAGCCCAGCTGGCTTCTCTCAGTCTATGATGATTTGCACTCATGAGTGTCTGGCTCGTTGCATCCAACAGAAAAACCAGATCAGTTCAAACTCCATGGCATGCAGAATGGTGGGAGGGGTGAGCACAGCAGACAGAAATGCTGGGGCAAAGAGGGTCCTGGAGTCAGAACTTTGCTGCAGACAGCACGGCGGCCTGGAAAGAAACATCCCCTTTGAGAGCGTAGGTCTCCATCCTGGGTCCAACAGTGACAAACTAACACAAAATGAAAGTTGTTGGGAGGAACAAGCCCTGAGATGACACCACAAATAGACCAAGACTCCTTGACATACTCAGCAGGGTAGGACCATCCCATCACATGGCTCTGCTAGACACTACACATGTGTTTCCTCAGTAGGGATGCCCAACCACATCCCAGTTTTAGCAATGGAAAGGCAAGTTGGTGCTCGCACCCCTCATGGTGATCCAGGAACAAATCTCTCCATGCTCCAGAAGATCTTATAATAACTGTGGTTGCAGGTCTTTCTTTTTCTCCAGTAATCTGAGCAATACAAAGCGACATGCCCAGTCCCAGCATGAAATGGAGAGGAATTTGTGCCCATAACTCCCTGCTTTGAATTATTTTTTAGACTTAAATGATCAAAAGTATTACAACAGGGAAAAGCCCACATGGAAGCAATCCCTGCATCAGACAGTCAGGCCATTCAGGTCCTATCACAATGTTTGAGGTGTCCCAGGAACAATATCAGCCCAGAAAGTCCCACGGTACCAACTGGAACTGGAGGAGCTCTGCAGAAAAACGAGATGTGTGAAAACAGGGAGAGCAACCTTTGAGACATCTTTCTGGAAGGAACAGAGCAAAAAGAATTAGGAAGGAGCAGGAAAAGTGTGATCACTCCCTCAGCAGAGGAAATAGGTGTTGTCTGTGCCTCTCTGAAACCCTCCACGTGGGATGAATTTAGGCCTCTTGTGTGTTTCATTTGCTCCCGTGTGCCCTGACTAGCAATGTACAGGCACAAAGAGGGAGAGAAACTCTGTCATAGGGTTTGGAGATCTCTCTTGGCCATTGTCTGTCCCCAAGCAGAGCTGAGCTGTTTCTCAGGACATAATCTCCATCCTTGGCCCTTTCCAGGACGGCTCAAACAGCTCAGCAAAAAAAAAAAAAAAAAAGCCTTTGCTCCCGTTCTTCCCTGCAGATCCCTGTTCCCAGGGCTCCTCAGGGCTTTTCTCCCCTATCTCAAGCAACGCAATGGGACGTGCATCATTGTCCAGCCTGTTTTGCAGCGGAGAGGACGGGAGGGGAGCCCCGAGCCAAGCTCTCCCACGGCACATGCTCTCAAGTACAAAAGGACTCGGGTGAGCTCAGCCCTTCTGTAGGATTAACCGAGTTCAGCTATAAATAAGCAAGATCAACAGGTGGCCACGTTGAAAGAACAAACACGGGCTTTGTTCCCGCGTTTCACGAGCCGATGAGCTGCCGACCAGTGGTGACCAACGGAGGCAGTTTAATGCAGGAGGGAGACATGGCTGGAGGGCCGGGCTGCCAAACCTCTCCTCCGGAGCATGTGCTGATCCAGGGAGACCTCTATAGATTATTTCTGCGTGTGCGCTCGCGTTGCCAAATACAACCGAGTAGCAGGAGGTCGCTCTGTTTCTAATTGGGTGATGAAAGCCCGTTTAGGAGGCCAAGACCGAATGGTCAGAAGCAGGGGAAGTCGGAACTGAAATGGCATTGATTCCTTAGACCGAGCAGCGAGCATCAGCTCTTCCTTCTGGGCTGCGTGCGGGACAAGATCTAGACTTTGGGAGCTCAGAGCTCATCATGGGAAGCGTGGATTTGGCCCTTGGGAAGGCTTTGCTTTAGAATGAGGTGGAAGGCTCATTTTGATCTTTGAAACGCTTTGGCAGTATGCTCTACTATATTTGTCTTGGGCTTTCTAGAAAAGGAAAAATAAAGGAGCTTTTTTTGGCCTGATAGAAAAGACAACTTTTGTCAAGGGAAAAATCCCTATTCTAGGGAAGGGTTTGGTATGGACACAGCTTGAAATCCGGGAGGAAACTGCTTAGTTTCCATGCCAGCTGTCAATTCATGGGTGCACTATTGACTGCCGTCAAGATCAGCCCTGCCTTGGGGAAGAAACCAGCTTGAACGTCATACAGTGAGAAGAGCAGGAGAAACCAAGCCTGGCCAGGCAGTAGGGAATGGTCCTCTGGGCACCGCTGAGACCTAGAGCATGAAGACGGTTGCATTTCAAGCCATTCCAAGCTCAGTCAGGTTTAAACAGAGTGATAGGGCATCTCCTGATGCTGCTGCAGGAGACAAAATATAGGAGCAACATGGACTCACCAACACAACTTGCGTAAATGCAGCATTTGAATGGGAGGGGAGGAGAAGGGATCCGTGTACATGTGAGATATAGAGGAGTGAAGTGATGGAATTACTCACTTAGTGTTTGGACACTTATGAGTCACCTTCCCTCTTCCTGTCCCCTCTGAATTCGATGTCATAATGGAGACTAGGCCCACGGTAATCTCTATATAATGTATGTTTTTATGTTTACTTATTTCTTTCCTCTGTCTTCCCTGCTCAGAAATGTAAATAGTCATTTGTTCCTCTTCCAGATGCTGGTACATGGTCTCACCAGTAGGAAATATATTATCATCCAATAAAACCAAATTCTTGGTGGCACTGATGATGATTTATTGATTTTGGCTCTGTTGCATTCGCAGATGGAAATAGAAGCTGGCAGTTAGCTCATGTCTTGCAACCCAGCCTAGACCATTCACTTGAGCTTGCTGCCTGCTGCACTTTGGACACGATATCTGCTCTTCAAGAGAAAGTTTCCAGGGTTGTGGCTGGATTGCTTTAAGACTTTAATCAACACTGATTAATCGCGAATGCATCATGGGGACTGTGCTTCCTAGTGGCAAGCTACCTCTGGGAAGGAGACATCCAGGGCAGATGTCCCTCTCCAGAGTGGTGCGTCTGCCTCAGTAAACACACGCACCGGGAAGCTTGCAAGCCAACCCAAACAAATGCTGCCGAGCAGTCTCCACACTTCTGAGCCATGGAAACTTCCTGGGTCCAAGGGTCTCTGCAGCTGGATAGCTCTTTGCTCGCAGCTGCGAGGGCTGCTCCCTTTCCAGAAGCATCCCTTCGCCTTCCCCTGCCCACCTCCATCCCATTTCAGCAACAAGGCTCTGGGAAGGGGCCTAGGAGACCTCCTTCCCAGGTTGTCTCTCCCTGCTGGCCGACGTTCAGCAGGCAGGGCCTCTGCTTGAGCAGGGCTTCCAGCGAAGCCCACGCACTTGCTCTGTGGGAAGAGCTGAGACCTCTGTGGTTGGTTTGTGTTTCAGAAGCTACTTGCGGGTGGAAGCTTCTTGGCTGGGCATGCCTGGCTTTGCAGAAAGTCTTTTTCTAATTAGTTTTCCTCGCTGATTCTCTATCCAGGCCAAGAGGATCCACCAGTGAACCCAACGGCACCCTCAGTGCTGACAAGGTACCAATTGCTTTTGTGCAAGGCAAAGATTAAAGTTACTTAGTGCCTTGTGTTGCCTTGTGAAAGCTGCTGGTACAGGGGCTTGGTGTGTGTTACCTTGAAAAGACCCTGGCTTATAAAGGAAGAGCCCCTCGATTTCCCCCAAAGCCTGGCCTTTCTCCGTCTCAGTCTCTGCTCCCCAGATCAATAATTCCTTTGAAAATACCCCACCACAAGTGCATGGAGCTGTGGTGCAGCAGGAGAATGGACTGCTTCAGAGAGGGTAGAGACATATAACACCTTGGTAAGCGATCACCTTGATGCTAAGTGATCCTCAAGGCATCCACCTCTCATAGCAGGGAACCCACGTGGGGCCACATTGCCCTCCTGGGGACACGGGCCTGCAGAGAAGAGTCTGACCAGAGCAGCTGGTGAGCAGTAGCTTGTTTTCCCCGTGAGTAACCTGCCGCTGTGGCCATGCCAGGGGTTACACTGGATTATAGCCGCCTTTAAAACTTATGCTTCATCCTCCGATTGCTCCTGGTCAGAATCTTTCATCTGTTTTGGGAAAGTTTGGTTAACTTTCATGTGGTTTCCAAAAAAGAAAATCATCCACCAGAATTTCCTGTTATGCCATCAGCCTCAAGCCCAGCCAAAAGGAGCAGTTTACTGGTGTTTACATAGCTGCGAAAACGTACTAGGACCTTCCCGGCCCAAGGTGCCTGCTTATTCTTAAAGCCTGGTCTCCCGAGGCTCTGAGTGCCATTTGCAGCTGTGTTTCACTCTGCAGGCTCTCATTTCTGGGGAGGGAATTTCTCCAAGGCAGGAAACCATGTCTTTGCATGCCTTTGAGCAGTGCCTCGTGCCAAGGGGCCCTGATTCCGATGGGGGCCTCAAGACGCTCTGGAAATTACAGATGTTTGCTGGAGCTGGAAGAGCATGGCCAGGCTGAAAGCTGCGCTGGGAGCTTTGGCCATCGGTGTGAACACTGTGAAACTCGTGACATCTCCTGGCCAGCCACGGAGGGATGGGAGCTGCTCATGAGGTGGTGTAGGCAAATGGAGATCACAGATAATCCATGGAGCTTCCCCAGAAAGTTTGCTGCTCATTTGGGAACGCTGCTGAGCCCTCACAAAGCAGGAACCAGGCTTTGGCCCCCAGCTGAAAGGTCTCCAAAACTGCTCATACCACAAAGGATGTCCTGGGCTAAGAAAGATGATGCAGAGCACACGACCTTATATGTGTCTGTGGCAGCTGATCCCTTTTCTAATCACTAGGTTCCAAGTATGAGCCTATGGAAAAGGGGGGACACACACAAGAAAATAAGCTGCTCCTCCAAACTAAACCCACTGTGTGATTTATAGAGAACAGAGGAAATTCTGCTGTGCCCATCCTCTTGGTGTGTCTCTGTCATGGGGACTTGCTGGAGACCTCCTGACAATCGACAGTGAAAAAAAGAAACTTTCCCATCAAGTAGTAGCCTAAATGTCAATATTAAGCAAGCTCTCTATCTTTGTAGGTCCAGCTGCAGGCTGCTCTTGCACAACAAGTGTGGCAGTTGGTCTTCACCCAAGAGGCCACGATGGGGAGGTAAGTATGGGGAATCCCTACTGTGTCCAATCTGGGAGTCGCAGTGGCCTGTATGACACCACTTATGAAAGCCCCCTGAATTGCCAGCATTCCTGGGAGCTAATTCTTCCCAGAAGAAAATTTTGCCATCAGTTGCTACAGGCCTCTTGGAGCAGCTCCAACAGGAGCTGGGGACGCCTTGCTGAGCTTGCTACACCATGGAAAATTGTCCATGGAAAAGACACTGAGGATGAACAACTCCTTTGGCACAGAGCCTTGCTCCGGGAATGGCCATAGAGCCACAGGCAGCTCCAAGGCATCCAGGAGTCATCATCAAGACAGCTTTGGGGTCCTCCAAGCCACAACAGGAGGCTATGCTGTCCAGAGGAGCTTTGGTATAAGGCATTTTTTGGGCAGCCCCCACTGAGCCACCCAACCCAGCTCAGCCTGGCAAAGGAGGGAGAAAGACTTTTAATCTGTACCTTCTGAACACTACAAGTTTAAACCTTGACTGCCTGAAAAAAATGATCCCCCAAGCTGCCTAAGGACACATGAAGATGGGTTTGTGTCTTCACCAAGACTTAAGTGATTCCCTGAAATTTTCCTAACATCAGCAGACTTTTGTTGCTTTCTGTTGTCTAAATATCTGGCCAGCAACACAGCTCAATGGAAAACAACTAAAACCTCAATCTAAAGATAACCGCAGTGATTTCCAGGTCTCTGATCTTCAAACATCTCTAAGGTCTTCTGTGAAGATAATCCCATTTATAGTCATCATCCTTTCAGCTTTAGGGACAGTATGACCTGAGTCACCAAGTTTCCCCCAAAGCCTTGGACACAATCCATAAAATGCCACTGAAGTTCATGAAAGGAAAAGATGAGTCACATGGGTCCCTCAACGTATGCAAGAGCAAATTATGTATAATGTGTTAAAAAAGTAAGGTAGTTTCACAAATGATTAATCATTTTAGAGTCTAATGGAGTCCTTCATAGCCATCACTTGCTTATTAACATCCACCCATTGATGGAGACACATACTGTGCTTATGATAAGAGTTAATTGGGTTTCATTTCTCTGATGAATAAGATCTTTTACCAAAAAACTACCTCTTTGCAATATGGATAAATAGCTATAGCTGAGATAGCTTGCTTTTTAAGGTGAAAAATACACTTTTAAAACAATTTTACTTTTAATGAAAAAAGCACACTTGTTCCTTCTTTATTTCTTTTCCAGTATGGAAAACTACCAACAAAATGAAGCTGATGACCTTTTTCATAATTTACTCATCCCTTTTAGTCAGATTGTCTTAAAAATGATCAATAAACATACACTTAAGGAATCTGTCCTTGTGCATTTACATTATTATTGGTTTATAATATTAAATTAATTACATTAATTACTTTAAATATATATTTCTATTAAATACATTAATTAATGGTTTATAATATTAAATAAATACAGAGACAAATGTCTAAGTCTTCACTTAGCTTTCCATTGGAAATTTATATAAGCAAACATTGTATAAAGAAATCACTTTTGACCTTATGAAGTCCAATAAAATGTTGCAGATAAGAGGAGTGATAAGGATTTCAAAATTTGATCCTTGGGGGAATCTCAATACAAGGTATAGTTGCAGTATAACTGAAAAAAAATACAGAATCTTTGTAAATTTCAGAAACGGTAACAAAACTTTTTCCAGTATATCGCCAGTGAAGAAACAGTGGGGTTTGAAAATGTTTCTCTTGCAGAGCAAGGCAAGAAAGGTGGTGTCCAAAGTGCAGCCTTCTTGGTGTTGCCCCTTTAATTAAAATCATGATCTCATAATGCTTTCAAAAAAAAAAAAAAAAAAAAAAAAAAAACAACCTTCTACTCTTTTTTAAAGCTAATAAAAAAACCCCTTCAAAATACCTGCTATTTCCTCTTTCCTTCTGCTGGTGTCAGCAACGAAATTACACAACAGCAGCATCTCTGCAGTGGATTTTCCAGGAGCACGAATCCAGGTTTAAGTGCAGATTAAGGTGCGGATTTCGGTGGCTATGGGTGAGCAGTCCCTCAGGCTATGGATGAACCTGTAGGATCTTCAGCGGTGATGTGGCTGAGGAGGCCTTGGATTTCCTTCTCAATGGCAAGACAGTGCTTCAAGCTGCAGTGTACATAAGTGGACCTAAACCAGGTCCACCCAGAGCAGCATCTGTCCTCAGCAGGAGTGAGAGGTGGCAGGGCAAGTGGCTGTGGCATTACCCCCAAACTCTCACTGCCTCCAGCTGCTTCCAGTTTAGAGGATTGTCTTTGCCTGAATTAACTCATCTATTTAACGACCTCACTGGATTGCTCCTACGAGTGCTTTTCCCATCTCCCTGGGATGCCACGTAAACCTTTCCCACTTAAGATACTCCTTGGCAAGGCTTTGCGTGGGTTCATTGTCCACCCTGGGGAAATATCTCCTTTTGATTAGCCCGAGCTCGGCTCTCAGCTCCTTCTCAGGATGCTTCTCCTATCCCACATCCTGCTCAGACATGGCTCAGTACTGCTTGGGGAGGAAGGTTTCCCACATATGAATCATCCACAACGCTCCCCAGAGGCTTTCTCGATGCCCTCCGTTCATACTAAGGAACCAATAAATTTCAGCAACATTTGGCTTGTGAGGACTGATAAGATCACAGTGAGAGAGGGGACAGTGCCAAAAATATTGAGCTTTCTAAAGGATGTGCCATATAATGCTTTTAACATTCATGGTCCTTAAGGCCAAAGGGATCATTAGATCATCTGCTGTGACCTGTATAATGCAAGCTGGAGAATTTTGCCTGCTTACCCCCGTGCTGAACCCACTAACTTGTATTTAAGTGAGCGGATAACACTGAAGGTACTAAAAGCACCAGCACGAGAAACTGCAGCTCCAGTAGCAAGAGCTGCTAATGAATCTGTCAACTGGGGGCCACTGTGCTGGACCTGGAGGAGAGAAAACTAGTGCCTGAACTCACACAAGTGAGGTGAGGAGGGTAGGGCAACCCTGGCTACCACATGCCCATTAGCTGACCTCAGTTTCTGCAAGGTCTGGAGTAAAGAAGTGAGCAGGGGTATGGGACACAGTAAAATTTCCTTCCTTCCTTCCTTCCTTCCTTCCTTCCTTCCTTCCTTCCTTCCTTCCTT
>JAVCKT010028594.1:9848-26316 GCA_032273925.1 Rhynchotus rufescens
CGCGGTCCCGCACCGAGGGCGCGGGGAGCGACCCGCGCAGCTCGCGGCGGCCCCGCTCGCACAGGCCGGGCAGGGGAGCACCCCGGGACGGGCCGCGAGACATTCCTGGCATTCCCGGCCCTGCTCCTGGCTCCCCCTCCGGGCAGAACAAAATCCCAGTGCTGGAGATGGGGGGAAACCCCGAGAGTTGGGGGGACGCTCCTAGAGGGGGGAAACGGCTGGAGCTTGTGAGCACTACCCGCCATCGCCCATCTCCTCCCCCGGCTGCTTTCTGGAATTTAGGCACTGGACCATTTGAAACTAAGTCCAGGGAGCAAATTAAGGTTAAAGTTTGGAATCTTTACACTACGACACATCTGCAGCAGTAATAAGCACGTAACGCTGCACACATGCAGCGCAAAGGACTGGTGCAGTGTAGCTGATGTGTTTTCCTCACCATCCAAATCCCACGCCACAAAAGTTAGCAGGCCACGTGGGCACAACGCGGTTTGGCGCTTTGCCACGCAGCCTTGTGAAAATATTTGCATTCTTTAAGGACACATATTGGGAAACGGTCTGTGCACAGGCTTCGGGAGAGGATGCAAACCCCTTCCCGGCCGCGTTCGGGCAGGGAAGCAGGAGGGCGCGTGGCGGCCGAGGAGCCGCGGGTGCCGCACAGCTCCCGAGCGGGAGATGCCGGCCGCCTCGGCCCGGCCCGGCCACTGCGGCCACGGCCTTTCGGCCTCGACCTGATCCTGTCCCAAACACTGCGGGAAAACGGCATAAAGCCCAAATGTGGGTACCTTGATGACAGTGCACTTGCTGCCTGTAACTAATGCCTCCAGCCCAACTATGTTCACTCAAAATTGTACTTTTGTACTCTTACAGGTGCTCAGGGCCTTCATTCCCTGCTCTGACTTTGAGGCTGGGAACAGTATATAAAGGTAAGTTTATAACTACACTTCTCATAACTGCGATCCCAATCTGCAAGGTTATAGTCAAGGAAAAATATTGTATTTGAGTGATATATATGTTTGCCTCATGGTCAGATGGGCTGCCCACAAGGGCTGTGGATCCCCTTTGGGGGTATTTGGCAATCAGCTGAGCACCCTGCACTGCTTCCCCTGGAGTCAGGGTGACAGACAGTGACCTCCGGCACCCAGCCTGAGTTGTTCCTCTTTAAACCTCCCCTCATTGCAGAGCTGCCGTCCTCCCTGCGGCATGGATGTGAAGAATGAACTCCAATTGAACGCACAGTGGTGGTGATTTCTGTGGTAAAATCCTACGGAGGCACCACAGCCCACCTGCACTGACCTTGCTGAGATGCTAGCAGGGAGTCGGCTGCACTACCAGCAAATGTGTCCCAAAGCAAGGCAAACAGATGAAATTCCAAGAAAACTCTGCCCTGTTAAAAAGCACTGGAAAGATGCAAAATAACTATGGGTCAGTTCTGTACTTTTAAAAGGAAAAAAATCTAATGCAGACATTCAAAACTGAGCAAACAAAACAACTCTAAACCTACCTTGACTGTGATGTTTACGTGTCCAGCTTTCCAGCATATTGTTTATGGTAAATCAGATTCCTTTTTGCCTACTTGTGCTTTGGATTATCTTAATTATTTTCATTAAAAATCCTTTTTTTTTTTTTTCCCCTGTATTTAAAGAGACTCTATTCAGCATTTAGCCAATTTCTATTTTTAGATATCATTTCTGGAATTTTTTGTTACTTGATTTTTTTTAAGCAATTAAAACAATATTATTAGGAAGCACTAACCAGAGTAAGGTCTATTTATCTCCAGTTTGCAGTGCTGCATCCTCACTCTTCTCCCATGAGAATTATCTATGGACATGACAGAAAATTCAACATCATTTTCTTTTCCATGCTGCTTCACACAGTATTTTATTCATTCATTTATTCATGTTCAGTAGGTTTTTAAATGTTAGTTTAAGCATTTAGATTACTCCTCTATGCAATAGGCACACAGGAAATAGCTCAGTGAGAAGCTGCCAATATTTGAGTCTATAAACACAGTTTGATCTGTATCTTAAAAAATTGTTTCCATTCCAAACTGTGGTTACAAAGCACTTTTTCTTGTTGGCAGTTAAGATTTTTTTTTTTTATCCCTATGCATCCTGTATTTATTCAACAGAATTGGCACTGATCGTGTGCATATAAAATAATCCTGCATATAAAATAACAGAGGATCTGGCTGGAACTAACCTGAGCGAGTGGAGTAAGAGTCAAAGCTGCACTTTTGTTTTCCACTCGCTCGTGTTGTTCAGGTGTCGCAAATGACCCAGTACAGGACGTGATCCATTTTACTGGGCCTTCCACAAAAAGTAAAAGCTACTGCATCAGACTGGGAACAGAGCTTTGCATCAGCCTGAAGAGACTTAGTAGGAGACCGAAAATATTTAGGACAGGTTAAGCACAGTATGACTTTAAACCAATAGAGCAGTATTTTTTCTGCAGGTACAGAAAGGAAGGTTTTAATCTCTATTTTCATTAACAAGGTACAGAGCGAGATTTTGCCAACATAAGAATTGTAAATGCTGCCACAAGCAAGAAGAGTCAAATTTAAGTTAAAAAAATAAAATACAAGCCTTGGTGAGGGTATCTCTGGCAAAGAAGGTAGCAATACATAGGTAGCAATATTGTGGTAATGATATACGTGAACAATGAAGTTACCAAGTTAAGTACTCCTTTTAAAAGCCTGGCAAATTACCTTTTACAACCTTGCTGACAGTTTCGGAGATGAGGTCTGCCTCAGCAAATATGTTCAGGATGGACTCTTAAAGTGCAGGCATTCATTCTAGTTCACCTTTACTGCTCTTGAAGTGTTCTCTTATTCATTCCTATAGTATATAAAGTATATAGTATGTAAAGCATTAAAATACATATCCGAAATTAAAAGTGAGCATCAACATAGGACATAAATATGCAAAGATCTATTTATTCAATGAAATTTGTTCATGTAAGTAAAACTAAAAGCATCTGGAAACATCCTCTTTCATCAGAGCCTAGCGAATTGGTATCTTTATTCTCTCAAGATCCGTCACAGGCAGAGGAATAAAGTGGGAACTATGTGATTGAAGTGGAGCTGATGACAGCTGGGAGCTGGAAGCATTCAGATGACCCAGTAAAATCCATGAGCACATTTTTTTTTTTGAAAGTATCTGCCTTCCTGTCATCAAAACACACAGAAATTAGAGCCCATGAAATTCTACCAGACACCACAAAGCTAAGAGCCTTCAGCTTTATCTGCAGCCTGCCAAAAACTGGTCTTGCTGAGAGACAGACCTCCCCGCAGTCATCCATAGCCTTGCTACCCGGCTCTTATTTTCAACTGACCAGGAGAGGCATCCAAGAGGCTCAGGCAGTCCAAAATACAGCTATGTTTTTTCTGGCATTTCTGGTCTAGGAGGATGGGGAAGAAGTGGAATTTTTGCTGCCTGTTGCAGCTTCACTCAGTTTCTGATGATATTCAGCTATTAATTCAAATTAGATTAAATGTCACATTTATGAATCTCACCCCTCTTCAAGAGCTGGATGTGTACAGTTTGAGTTGTGCCCTGTAGCACCGTGTCTGCAGTTCATTTTGTACAGGACTGCCAGGTGCCAGGGTGCATTCAGGCTCTGGCTAGGGCCCATGTGCTGCCTCTTTCGTGGTGCATATGGTTGTTTCATGACCACGATCCTGTACATTGCAAAGCCAGAAAGCAGAACAAAACGCCAGGGAAACCCAGCACACTACCTCAGGCTGCCGAGATAGCTATGAAATTTTAATGTGTTTTTCTATATTTGAAATACTCGTTTCTTTCTCCATTGTGTGTGCATCAAAAGGAGCAAGCAGAGAAGATGAGATGAAGAAACTAGTAAAAATGAAGTCTCTGCAAGCATTAGCGTGCTCATACTTAGCTTGTTTGCAGGGTTTGAACAAGGTTGCTTCAGTACAGTGACTCAGAACTAGAAAAACATTCTAGTATAGCTATCCAGGTGAACCGTGCAGATATTTTTTTGCACCTCCTGAAGTGCATCTATCATATGGAAAAATGCATTTTACAAAAAAAATTCCTGTTTAGGCCAGCAACTCTGGAGCGCATGTTTTAACCTGATGGGTTTTCTTGCATCGTAAAGTCAGCAACAAGCCAGAGAGAAGTTAAGTGCTTGATCCTACTGGCTCAGAAAGGGAAATTCCCTCATGTGCAAACCTGCCAGGGCTGCTGCTTGCTGTCTGCTGACAGCTTGCTCCCAGACTCACATTCCTGGATAACAAGGAGTGACAGAAAGTGCTGCAGCTGATGGGAAAGTAGCACAGACAAGCTTCCTTCGACTGGGAACTTCCCTTAGAGCGTTTAGTCACTCTGGAAAACAGCAGCATCTGAAAAACAGAGGTGAAAAATACAGTAACAGTCTCATTTGGGCTTCCTTAACTACACTCTTGTTTGTTCATATTTAGGCTAAGCTAGTTTTAAATATCTCCAGTTACACTGGCCTGCTATTACTTCAACTGTTTAACTGATCATAGTTTGGGAATATTTCTAAAAATGTAACCCATTAGGCAGTCCCCTCTTCTGTACAGTCATGCCTTGTGAGACACACTGGGATAAAACCCTCCTAGTGCCCAGGGCTTGCTTAGTGTTCACACTTGTACAAAGCTCTCCCCAGCTTCTGGGGGCTGGGTACTGTCAGACTTGAGCTCTGTTTTGCTTTAAACTGAGTGACATTCGCCTGCCTCAAAGGGCACTGCAAGGCCAAGGGCAGTGCCCCAGTTCAAGGTCACCCCTTCCCTGGGCCACAAGCTGGAGCTCCTGCTTGGTAAAGCCCCGTGCAGACAGTGACCCTGCAGTTTGCCCAGCCAAGTGCTTGACTCCTCCACTGTCACTGTTTAAAAAAACCTACACCCAGCACGGAAGTGCTGACAGCTGCCCAAATCCCCCTGCTCCCAAGGGGCAGGGATCCTACAGCTCTATACATATCTTAAATGCCACCACATCTTTGTTGACATGAAGTATGTGTCACTGCATAAAACATACATCAAGCTCAGATAGACTGAAGAGCAGGATTAGGAAAGAACACCTTTCTTTTTTGCTCAACAACAAAGTAGGTTAAAAAAAATTATGCCAATGGAGTTTGCTCTCAATAATATTTGAGATGACAGTATGCAGTAATTGCATTAAATAACGTAACTAACAGAATATATATTATACACTTAAGTATTAACAATGTGTAAGGCAGCTGTGTTGCCCAGGCTCCCCTGCAAATCCCAAGTTACTCGTCCGCAGTCGCTGCCCAAAGGGCAGCAGCCGCTGGCAGAGCTGGGGGTTATTTGGGACGCAGCAGCGGGTGCTCTGGCTGGTGAGACAAGCGCCGAGCCAGGGTGACATCCTCTAGTTTCCAAAGCCACCAATATCTGCAGTAGTTTTAAATACAAAAATATACAGACTGTACAGTTGTACGGTTTGTACTATATAATATATAGCTATAAACCTGCTGTAGTTTTCACTGCTGTTGTCAGGGAAGAGTGCGGTCCCACTTGGCTCCCAGCCCCATCCAGCCCCAGGGGAAGGTGACAGGGGATGTGGGCGCAGCCTGTCCGTCCTGCGGGGCTTCCTCTGGGCTTCCAGCAATATCATATGGACAATAAAACAGATATTTAAACAAGTTAATCTTTTAAATAATTAAAAACAGTTCTCTCTTCACTTCCAAATAATTTTGAGGGTGGGTGGGAAAGTCCACACGTCTCAGCTAAATTCAAGCACTGAGCTAAGGGCACGAGGCTTCCTGCGCTTTCTCGAGTGGGTCCTCACAGGAAGGGAACTCTTCAGAGGAGATCTTATTGAGATGTGTGAGCTATTGAAAATATTCAAAATATTTACATTCTTTAGGGGATGGAAACACTACTTTATCCTAATCTCTTCCTTAATTACGTGAGTTTCCAGCCATGCCACAGCATAGACTGTGAAACACCCATAACGAAAACTCCCAGCTCTTTAACATTTCAGAGGGATATCTCAACAGTTGGCACTCTGGAGCACGACGAGTATTTACCAGATTACATCCATATTTCAAATTAGAGTATTCCTTGTTTAACTTCTCTTCCCCACAAAAACATCTTATTGCTAAATTATGTTTCCTAAATGCCATATTCTTCTCCATAGGGAAGAATTGATGATATGTAAAAAAAAAATAATGTATTTTAAATTAAACTTCTCTCTTTTTTATTTTTACAATATTCTCCAAGATCTAAAATAATGTATTTTTTTTATCTATTTTTGGATGAGTTTAATTTTGTGCATTTCCAAATATAGTTTCACGCTCTGAAACACCCTTTGCAAGGTCATTTTCAGTGTTCTCCCATTTTTCTCTGGCAGTTTCTCCTGCTGTTTATATAGAGGTGAAACAGAGCTAAACAGGATATTCTAAGTGTAAAAACAGAATTGGCATGGAACAGACATGGGCAGAGGAAAGGATGAAGCTAAAATTACTCTAAGTTGCTTTTTGAAACTGTGTTTCTAAGATGACAGAAAACCTGTTATTGTAAAGTGTCTCATTCATCCTGAACAGTTGCCAGGATTTTGATCTTTTAGTTCTGAAGAACTAAAATTACCTTCTCCTTCTCAAAACAAAAATCTGCCAGCCAAACAAGACAAAACCATATAGCTGCTTCTAGCTTTATGAACAACAATGAAGAAAAAAATATGTCTGATAAAGCTGCCATTTTTAGCATCCCTTTGGAGCAGATATCTCCAAAGGGCACATTCCAGTTACGCATAATTGTTCCTTGAGGTGTCATGGGCTGAATTATGCGATAAGACCCCATTACAGCTTTCTACATTTACTTATTGTCACTTATGTGATAGCGGGCGCCCTGCCTGGACACCCGTTAGCAAGCCAAAGTCTGCAGGCTTCGGGAAAGAAAGTCTTGGACAGACACACGGACACTCACACACAGACCCAAGCAGCTGGAACCCACTCAACCCGCTCCGCCGTCTGCATCCTGCCTACCCAAAACAGATAATTAAATAAGGCCCTTAGTGGAGACACTGCTCACTTATCATCAGTAAAAGATTTGAAATGATGCAAGTCCCTAAAATATCAAAATAGCTTTCCTGATTTTGAAGCACATGGAGTATTTTTTTGCGTGTGCATCAAATGAGCAGTCTGAAAGCAAGCACCCGACCGGCGTGAGTTACTGTGCAGATGTGGAAGGGGAGAGCTGCTTCCTTTCTTTTTCAACTGCTAATATTTAAAAACGCAAGTCTAGCTTAATGGATGTATTTATTCAGATTTTTAGAAGTGTTCCCTGTTAAGTATTATGGGGAAAAATGTTAACCACCTCCTACCACCTTCCTGTTCTCATAGGAAACACTCAAAATCTAACTGTAATCACCTCTTCCCACTGCCTATTTCTGAAACACCTCAACAAATGAGTTGAGGCTCTAAAACAACATCCTCTCCTCTCTAACCAGCTAACACGCTTAACGAAGACCCTTGGGTATCTGCCTGCTTTACCTTAATAACAGCAGAGAATGCCCCCTTTACCCTTAATTTTGTCTCCTGTTTTCTCTCCCTCTCTACTTCATTATCCTCACTGTCATATCTGAGTTTACTGCGGGGGCTGGGGCATGAGTACCAGGACAGAGCTTCCTTGAAGATTTATGTGCCCTAAGTGGGACTTCACCAGACACAGCTTAAATGCACAACCATGACACAGCTTAAACGCACAAACATCTATTTTTCAGGCCTCAGACGGGTTTCATCTTGTGCCTGGAGTCTTGCTCCTGCACTGTAGCAAAACTGTCACTGTTTGCTGTATGGCAAATACACGATATTGCTCATTGTGTTGCTCCCTGTACTGCTTCTAGGCAGTTTTGCCCTAGTCCTGCACAAGGTTTGCCAGCCTCCGCATGAGGGTACTCTGTGCTGCTGTGGGGCACAGTGAAAACACCGGTTTTTAGGAGTCTTTTCATAGGTTTAGCTCCAAGAGCCTGTTTGTACCCATTGAATTGCTGGCATTAAAAATACATGCAAGAGCAGCAGCAGGCATTTCCAGCGTCCTTGATGGATGCAAAACAATCATTTTTTCCCCCTGTCACATTAATAAGGCAAGAGATGGGTGAACTTGCACACAGTTTTCAGATAATTCCACTGTTACTTTAACTGCATATTCTCTCTGGAAGGAAGACCTGCATTTTAGCAGTTTCTGAATGGGGACAAGTTTACAAGAACAGATCGTTCGTTTGATCGAAGCCCATGTCTCCAGAATTCGATCCGCACAAACCCACAGCGTGGGCAGTTCCCCTGACTGCCTCCCTCCATAGCCTGTACCCTGGATAACGCTCCAGTTTCCACCTCACAAAAGCCCCCTGGTCTCCTATTGCTCTGCTGGGCCCATTTCAGAAGGGCAGCAGCTACTGGGATGGAATGGAGGCAAGTCTGCCTCTGAGGTGACATTTCCTTTTCTGACGAACGGCCTCATCACTTCCATTGCTCAAAACCACAACTTCCCTTACCTTCAAGATAAGCACAGATGGAAGAAGAATCTGTTGTTTCCAGACGTCAGGCTCCCTCACAGGGCTCACCGAGTGCCAGCCGGCACCATTAAGAAGCCCTCATGTCGGAGGCATTACAGTACTGCCAGGCAGGAGAGTTATCAGCCTAAATATCTATTTGATGCGAAGCAGCAACAGGACCAAGGATCCTGTTTATTTAAGCTTTGTGCCCGTGCCCTGCAGGAAAACAAACTGCAGCACCTGAAGAGCGGGTCACTGATGCTGCCACTGATCCCCTCTCCTCTCAGGCCACACATGAGGCAGCGGCTCTCCCTGCTCTGGGCTGCTCCCTGCCCAACTACAAGCCATGCACCCATGGTGAGCGGGCAATATTTAGGAAGCCCGTCAGGAAATGGAAGTGTCAAATTAAAGGTGAAGGTTGTATTTATATCTGTCCCAGTCCACTTCAAAGCAAGCACCCATGAGTCACTTCCCAATTTAAACCACACTGAACGTGGCTTCCATATTGCTGTTTGTAAAAAACTCCCGCTGCTCTGCTTGGGAATAGGGGATACAAGGAGGGAAGCGCTGGAGGCTCTGAGCCCAGGCAGCCCCTTCTCTCAGACGTGGCTGTGACACCCGAACGTGCACGGCAGGCAGGGCACAGGCACCGGCCACGCTGGCTGCGCGCCCCGGCACCTGCACCTGCAAAACGGGTATTTCGGACACACACTCACGAGTGTCATCTGAAGCAGAATCTTTCTTTGCCTGTCAGCAAAGAGCAGCTGGCAATGATCAATCTCTCTCCACCATGCTCCAAATGGTGAAAAAGCCGTTAGGCAGAAATTCATCTTTTCTAACAAATACATTGCAACAAAAACAGAAAAAAGAATTGTGGACTTGCTAAAATTAGCAGAAATGCGTAAGAAGAAAGCCCAGGGAGAGGAAAAGGAGCCATTCTTTCTAGGAGTAAAAACCACAAGCCATTTTCATTATTCCCTTGTTAGAGGAACAGCAAAATTTCAGCCCCATTAGGAATCAGATGCTCAGTGCTATGGCCACGGCACAGTAAATATTTGAGCTTGGCTTCCTACACAATAGACTTTTAATGACCTTAATGGGATTCACAGAAAGCCAAGATTCAAACATGAGATTCACATACAAATTTTTGCAGGAATGAGTGATGCACCTATAAAGTTGGAGTGTTACTAATCGGGGCACAAAGCAAAAGCCCAGTGCTCAAATTAGCGCTCAAAATTAGCCTCACTCTCATTCTCCACCATCCCCTGCACATAATATAAGACCCAGTGAATCACTGAATGAGCCGTGTCAGTGCAGTATTAGGTGGAATGAGAGAAAAGCGGGCACTGCAAAGTAGACCAGCCCCGAGCAGGCAGTAGGCACCATAAGCCCCCTCTGGTGGAAGGTCACAGCAGTAAAGGGAACAAACATGTAATTCCAGAGCCAAATCCTTGCAGGAATACTTGCTTCATTTGGCTGGTGTCTGCTGGGCAGGAATTCCCAGAAATTCCAAAGCCAGGGAAAGTTGGGATCCCCTGCAGGAGGTGGGGGTGCACGTGTCCACTCTCTGCTGCTGCCTCTTGACCACTGAAGAGGCCCTGAATTTAGATAGGACAATCTGTATCAGTTAAGCCTCCCTATTTCATCATCCACAGAAGAATTTAATAACAAGATCTACTGTTTTCACATGATCAACTTGAAGACAAGGTTCATAAGGGGGAAGCCCCATTTCATAACTGTGTGAAAGATCACAGAGATATCACTTACCTGCAACTGTCACCGAGAGGCAGCTTATTTGCAGTTTTCCAGGGGGAATGCATAAAATTTCCTTGGAGAACAAGTAACAAGTCAGTATCAGTAAGCAAAACTTTGCATAAAAATTAGTCTTCCTAATCATCTATTAAAACAGGATGTTTTTAAACAAGGCAATGCCATTACCAAACTTATAAACTACCTGCAATATTAAAACTCTTTGGAACATCTCAGACAATATAAAAAGCTTTTAGCCTCACAAATTAAAGATTTGTCAAAATTGTGGAAGTGATTTCTGTATTTCCTTTAGGCTTATTTCACTACAACACAGAGTGATATGTTTTCTAGAGCAGAAGCTTAACAGAGAAAAACATTTTTCATAACAAAACTTTCTATGGCTCTTTAAAAAATAGCAGTACTCTTCCCCACAAAATGAGTGAAATCAGTTCTTCACATCACGGAATCTGCTTTCTCACGGCATCTCTTGACTGAAATGCATCAAGGAAGTTACTAGTTTAGCAGGAGCGGGACATTTCCTGCTTCCCACCAGATTGGGTGCTCAGTTACTTTTGCAGGGAGGCTGCTGGTGTGGGTTTTGCTCTGTTCTGTGGATGCTGATCTTCTCGTGAGCAGATCTGCACTGGTTTCCACTCCCCATGACGCTGTCTGCAGCTGGCCTCTATTGCCCTCTGCTTGTTTCCACATGAACCTGTTTACAGAGGGATACAGGGAGTAAAAGAGGTGGGAAAGCCGTGTGTGCTCCAAGCACAGGTGGCAGCAGAGCAGGGCGGCTGCCGATGGCCACGCAGACACACGGACACGAGGTCCCTGAGGCTGCATTCTAAAGGAAGGCATTCCAGACACCAAGAGGCCACTTGCTAAATGGAGAGCACTGATAACATTATTTGATAAAGACTAGAAATGTTTGTCTCCATTCACCGAATTCATTGCATTCTTCAGCCAGTCCAGCTCCACATGTCCTGGATTCCCCCCAAAAATCTTGGTTTTTTTTTATTTTTCAGAAGTAACCTGAAGAAAGTAGTTCAAAGGGACCAGAAGCATAAACCCAGTCTAACCTCCCTGGTGCTATTCTGCCTTTCAATCCTAGTCTTTACTGCATTTCTGTTAACAGCAAACTCCGCAGACTCCTATGCATACGAGGTTACTCCCTTTGATCCGTCAAACCTCAGAGCGTCCAAATGTCAAGGACTGGCTTTCTATATTTTCTATATTCTATATTTTTCTAGAAATGTTCCTCAGTTATTCCCATTACATTTTTGTTCTTAAACATATGACTTCAAAGCTTTTGTAAAGTAGCCTAGCGCTACCCAAAAAAAAGTTAAGTCTCAGGAACAGAATCATTCACTGAGACTCCCCTGACTCTTCTGTGTCACTCCAAGTCCTCTTTGCAGTGAAAACACAGTCCTGCTTCCAGCAATATTTCTGGATTTTGCCAACCTTGCACTCTGCAGGGGTTTCAGTCTTGAAACTCTGACATGTTCCCAGCACTAGCAGCTAAGCTCTGCCTCTTACCTTACCTTAGCCAATGGAACCAGAAACCTTTGATGACAAAGGCATATCCTAGTCTTTAACGCAGTCACTGCACTTGCTAAGGGGTTTTCCAAACACATCTCATTCCCACCTTCTAGCTGCAAAGCTTTTTAATCTGCAACTTCCATCCCCTTGCAAGTTATAAAGAGAGGAGCCAGCCAGCTCTGCCTGGCCGTGCTTGGACGCTCGTTCCCACCTATGGCTGCAGCAAAGAGCCCCTCACAAGCTGACCTGTGTAGGGCCTGCAGTGCCACCAGGCTTGCACCCCGGCCAGGGTGGCTCCAAGCAATCCCAGTGCTGTTGCTTTTCCAGCATTTGGAAAGCTCCCCTTCACAACTGTTCAGTCTAGAGAGTTACTGTAGAAGTGCTTGTGTATTTGCTCTCAAAATGCTGCACATTTTAGTCACTGCCAAGAAGCCCTTTCCAGCAGTACAGCAGTTTATCTTTGAAGAACTCATACTTGCTGTAGTCAGCTAGTACCCTTTTAAGACAGTCCTAAATTGTTCTTGCATCAGACTTATGCAGGAATCAAAAGCACAAGCAGCTGGGTCCAATATTCAAAGGGTTTTGGAAAAATCAGCAAGCTCAGACAGAAACAGTCACAAGAGCCTTTCAAACATTAAAAAAAAAAAATCCCAATAATCCCAATTGCATCCTGCTGGTGACTGAAAGCGTTACCTCTCCCCATCCAAATTCTGACATCATTTTGCAATGTTAGCAAACTAGCAAATGATCTTTCTGTCATCAGAGAAAGTGAGGAGTCAGCCAAATCTCTTCAGCTTCTATTTCTCTCTGTTGATAAAAATTCCTCCTCCTCCACTGATTACAGGTTGAAGATAAATTACTCTTTGTGGAACATGCTGCACTTCCCAGATTCAGTTTCAGATTGGCACCCTCAAGCTCATCACAAACCATTTGTTAGGGAACCAGTTCTTCAGTGGCACGAAGATGTTCCGCAGGAGCAGCACGCAGTGGGGTGCAGGGACACCTTCCAGCCCTCCCTGCATCTGCATCTCAGACAAAGCACAACACTCACCTTTCTCTCATCACCATCATCTCGACCCACTCAAGCATCTCTGGCAGAAAAAAGAAAACAACCAGCAACCAAGAACATGCATCAAAGCAACTCAACTTCCAACAGGCTTTCACAAAACCTGCAGCTTCTTCAGATGCCTTTTTTATAAAAAGCACAACTGATTTCACCATTTATCCCACGCAGGGAAGCTACCACAGCCGCTGCTTACAACGTAGCTTTCCTCCACCTGTAAATAAAACAATTAGCCCTTCTTCTCTCAGAGAAGAGATGTTGCTTTTCTCCTTGAAAACCTGAGTATTAGCTGGTGTTAACTTCAAGACTACTGGATATCACATCCATCATTTGATGTGAGAATGGGAGGAGTTGTTAGGCCAGTACCTGCCGCCGCCAGCCCTGGGCAGGCAGGATGGCAACAGCCTCGGCTGCACCAAACACTCCCGGGAGTGGGTGTCCTGCTTCGGCAGCCCAGGCAGACCCAAGCACGGGCGTTTGCAGCCTCTCACGTGAAGGAAGGCAGCCCTCCCCTGTTCCTCAAATGCCACCTACACCCTGGCTTTCCACCTAGGAAAACCTCTGCTTCAGCAGCACAGCAATATGACTGCTGTGAAGAGGTCTTGATTCCACCTGGAAATAAGCAGGATCGTTATTAAGGGAGTGAGGAGTTTCCCCCTGTGACCGAGAGGGCAGCTCATCCTGCTCCTGGCATTCCCCTCAAGGAGCATTTCTAGACACTGAACACAGACTGGGCACTACTGTCATCAGCTTTGCCTAGGACCCCCTCCCTACCTTGGGGCTTGCTCTGGTAACGCTGTTAGACACTTGGGTTGTGCTAGAAGAAAGATCTTGTGCACGGGGCACCCTCAGCTGGGCACAGCTGCCCTTGCCCGAGCGCTTCCCAACCTGGCAGAGCAGGAGAGAGGGGATCACAGCCGGGCCGTGGGATCCTAGTGGCAGGACAAGCAGCAACACGCAGCTGCGGAGTCGGCGGGACGAAGGGACCAAGGGGAGGCGGTGAGAGAGCGTCCTGCAGGCTCCAACTGCTAAACCTGGTGCTGTCTTCATATACTCACCAAAAACGAGTATATTCTTCTATACTGAGGTTTGAAAGAATTCAGTAAAAAAAAAAAAATTAAAAAAAAAAAAAAACAACGAACAACATTCATATTACATAGTAACATATATCCCTACAGAATAATGCTATGTTAAGCATCTGTTCTGCCAACTATAAGCTACTCGAAGACAGGAAGAGAATTAAAGATTTTGTTGCCTAATTGTCACAGTAGATTTTCCAAGGAACACGAGTTTCAATTCAAAATACTCTCTCCTCCTCCCTTCCCGTTTCCTACTCCCAGTTTTGCTGATATTTTTGCATACAGACCCAAAAGCTCGTCATAAATGTAGCATATACGAGCTAGAACACTTCAAGTGTTCATGTGTTCTGTGAACACATAACAAGCACGTAAGTAAATCTTTCCTGAAGCAAAAATAATCCAGCAGTAAAAATTGTCTCAGCTTTGTTATATTTCTTTCTTTCCAAATATTTTGCTGCTATTTTCAATGTTAGGCAGAAAGCCGCAAGTGCTACAATTCTTCTTGTATCTTTTAGTCTCGTGTTTCACTGATGCAGACTACGTAACACCAAAAGTAATCATCAAACTCTAGGTCCATTTTTTTTTCAGTTTGTACTTGTACATTATTACAAATAAAACCCTGAAGAATCTGCTGAGATTATAAATGAATCACTGAAATACCAATGGGAGAGAATTCACCCCTCCCGATCATTAGGCATGCAATGCAACAGTTATACTGAAAAGGTTTTCAAATGTAATTTTATTCCAGTGATGTATTTACAGTCTTTACATAAATTCCAAAACAGCATTATCCAAACAGCAGTATTCACAGTACAATACTTAAAGACTCCTTATAATATGCTCCTTTATAAAAGGTGTGACACAAAGGAAAAGTCAGTCAAGGAAAGCTCATAGCACAAGTTCTCAGGGGTGCCGATAGAGAAAACGCCACAAAGCCCTGTAACCTGCATGAGCACAAGCTTCCACCGCAAGGGTTTGAGACCTTTGTTAAATAAACAGGTTGAAGGTTCTTTTCAGTAGACCAGTTTCTACCACAAGACTGTCCATTTAATTTTGTGCTTTCCAAAAAGCAAGCATACTACAGAAGTAAAATTCTCTGCCCGACGGGAGAGAGAGGTTTGGCAAACATGTTTCCCATTCCAGGAGCGGAATCCGGTTCACTGAAATTCTCTTTGGGGCCATAGCAGCCCACCCTGCTCAGAGCTTCTTCCTCTTTCTCTGCTCCCCAGGGACTAGTTTACGTTTCTTAGCAGAGGCTGGTTCATCATCTTGATCATCATCATCATCATCTTTAAATAAAAAATAATATTAATCAAAGTCAGTAAAGTCAGTACGCTGTCACAACCACCTTAATGGACTTAACTGCATGGAGCCTCCTGGAAATAGATGCAATAGTATTAACTGACAACCACCTCATTTTCAGAATGCAGAAAATACACAAGAACAGAATAGGAATAACTAGTTATCTAAAGTACCACAGATCACAGAGGGCAATGAAGAAAAAGTCAACGTATCTTGTACAGCTGAGGAATACAGCACCTGCTCCAGGAAAAGAGAACAGTGTTTCCGTAGTTAAGATTAACAGCTACAAAAAATCATTTTGGAAGCAGGAAGTAACGTCATGGTCAATTAACAGATTATCTTCTTAGTCTCTGGGCGAAGGCTGGCTAAGAAAAATGCAGAGGAGAAGAGGAAATGTTTGTTTCTGTACTTATTAGGCCTCCACTACTGCATGAGCCATCGTTAAAAGTGACAAGAACAGCCAACACCTTCTTCCTTGATCTGTCCCTGGCAGTTTACTTAACTGCCCCCAGGACAGTGTGACCTGCTGCTCAAATACTTGGATGTCTTGGCCAAGAGGCGCTGCTGCAAGGGGTTCTCCTACCCCCCCACACCCAGGACATGTGTCTGCACCTGGTCATTCTTAATAACTGGAGTTTCACAGACCCCTAAGTCCTCCTCTGCTGCCACTAGCACTGGTGGGAGCAGGGCAGGGAGGCTCGTGGCCGGTCCCGCTCCACCCGAGGCTGGCGGGACACGCTCAGGACACGCAAGGACACTCAGGACTTGCTCAGGACATTCAGGACACACGCGGGACCCACACAGGACACGCAAGGCCGCTCCCGGGAGCTTCCCGTGCTGCAGCCACGTTCTGCTTTGAATGGGGCCGTGGCGCAGAGCACAGGGCCGCACCGGGAGGCAACGGCGGCCACGTGGACGGAGCAGCGAGCAGCGCTGCGCGTCTCCCCAGCACGGAGCCGGTCCGCACGCACTAGGGGAAGCGCGTTAAGCCCGGGGCACCGCCGGGCCTCGGGCGCGCGGTGCAGGGTGCCGGGCAGGACGCAGGGCCGGGCCCGGGCTCACCTGGCTCCAGGCGGCGCCGCTCCTCCTCGGGCAGGAAGCGGGCGCGCGCGGCGGCTCGCGGCGCGTCCTCGCCGTTGTCCGCGTACACGTCGGACCACTTGATGGCCATGTCGCGGGCGGGCGGCGGCGCGCGCGGCTCGGGCGGCGCGCACAGCTCGGCCGGCGGCGGCACCGCGCTG
>JAVCKT010028595.1:0-14785 GCA_032273925.1 Rhynchotus rufescens
ATGGAAAAACCAGGTTCTTCTAATTAGGGTTCTTCCTTATTCAGTGCTGATAGACATCTTCACTGAGAGTGTCTTTGTTATGTAAATATTCTGTAGATTTAAGAGCAGAGAAATCCTGCTGAGAGTCCAGCAGTTTCAGCCCATGTTTTTGCATGGCCTTCAGCCCATGTTTTCTATGCTGACAGACTCTTCTATAGTTTCTGCAGTGCTGACAGTCTCTTCTCACCTGTAGCACCAGGCTTGGTGGTAGTCATGAAGAACAGAGGACAAGACAAGACCAGAAGCCATTTGAGATCTTTGAGGTTTCTGTCCCCCATGGTTTGAAACTCAGGATAAGGACACCAGCAGGGTGGACACACACACATGCATGCATCTATCCCACACTGCAGATGGTTAGAGTACCTTCTCTGCACTTAACTTTCTCTTTTTCCCCAAATTGGTTCTACAAAATAACCACAAAAAATATTTAAAGGCTGCTACTAGAAGCCATCTCAACTCCTCAATGCCAAGGCAATCCAGAGCATGAGAAAAGGGACATAATATGAATGATTTCCAGTCACATCATACACATTATGCCGGCTTCAGAGCTGGTAGAGACTTGCCCAGACTGTCTTGAGCTTTGATGCTGCAAGGAAAGGCCATGGAAAATAAGGAAAGGACTTGTTGCCCTTAAGCCATACTTACAATTGGATATAAGGAATCAATCAGTAATTGTAAGTTATTCTTTGTTTATTTCATCAGGTTCTGGCAAGCGCTCCAATGTTTTCTGCCTAGTATCTGGCTTTCTGATGTCTCTGAAGTGAAAGGAGTTCTCTGTGATGGGCAGAAGAGATATAATAAGCAGATATAGAGTTATTCAAAGCTACTCTCTAGGGCAGGACAGTTAGAAACAGACCTGATGCTGATTTTATATTCATCGGCAGAAGACAAGAGCTGTTGAAATTAATCAAATTAACTAGGTCTAATGCTAGGAAAAAACAGATATGAATCTTCAGGATTCATGTACAATTTGCATAATGGAATTAAAATAAATCTTCTTACTCTAGCTACAGAAATGCTCTGCAGAGAATTAGAGACTGGACTTGCTGTTTAGGATTAAACAGAAGGACACCCAAGGCATCATCTATCACATAAAATAATCCTATTTTAGGTCTCTTAGCCTGTTTTCCCGACTGTTCTACACTGTAGTCACTAAACTATACTCAGCTGTATCAATTAGTAGGCATTTTTCTTATCCTCATTTTTTCCCCTGTCCTGTTTGCATATGAATCAAAATTATCCAAGTTTTCATGTCAGCTTCCAGGTTTAAGCAAGCCCCACAGTTTACAATGTTCAAGATAATATCTCAACATTTTGCCAGACGTTTGGAAGGCAGGTGGGAAGAAGCATGTGAGAAGCTAATGGGAGCCACAGGGGAGCATTAAAACAAAAATCAAACAAGGTTCCTGTGAAACCTTTCCCACAGACCAGGGGAAGGTTTGCAAGTCTTGGCACAGCGCTTCAGCCTCAAACTGAACTTGCTCGTGTTTTGTCTCATAGAAGAGCATGAGTCATTCAGATGACCTGCAAAGCTCAAGCAATGACTTTCTGTTGGCCTCAGAGGCACTTGGGATTAGAGCTGGTACACACACCACTCTTAAATAGCCTGTTCCCAGAGCAAGGGCTGCAAGTGTTGAATGCAAAAGACCAATGCTCTGATCTGCTGAAGGGTTTTACGTGTCCTTCTCTAGGCTGACACTCCAGTGCTGCGCGGGGACACAACTGTTCCCTGAATTTCCTTCCCATCTAGTTGTAGCTATGGTGTGCACCCATGTAGAGCATCTCTTGCATGAGCAGGTCACCTATAGCATGTGGCACAGGACTGCACCCAAGTGAGTTCTGAAGATCTCCAGAGAAGGAGACTCCACAACTTCTCTTAGCAACCTGTTCCAGGGCTCTGTCACCCTCACTGTTAAGAGATTTTTCCTTAAGTTCCTGTGGAACTTTTGATGCTTCAGTTTGTGGCCATAACAACACAAGTACGATATTGTATTGTAAAAGGGATCCAAAAAAACATTTGCTTGCAAGGACAGAGTGCAAAGGCTCTGTCCGAACTCAGAATAGATTTATAACACTCTACAGAGGGAGGACAGGGATGGAAGTCAGCTCAAGGTCTGGCCATGAGCACAAGGAGTAGGAACTGAAGAAAAAGTTAAGGAATAACTTCCCCAAATGAGCATTACTTTTTAGAGAGTCTTACCACCTGGCTGCTTTTTGGGCAGACCTCCCTGTCCAGCACAGATTTGGCAGAACTTTTGAACTCTTTGTTCATCTCTGTGCACAGTTATGCTCTTTTCTAAACATGGGATTTCTTGAAAATGTACATGAGAGTTTTAGCAAGGTCCGTACAACTTTCTCCTCATCTTCTTCATCTTCATTGGCGTTTTTTCCCTTCCTTTTCTTGCCAGATTAATAAAAGGGGCATATTATAGCAACCTCAGCATGAGAACCTGGGACTTGGATATTCTTTTCTTGGATCCCACAGAGCAGCTTCTCCCTGTGACTGTTTTGCTGGCATATGAACTGAGGAATTCAATGGCATTTGATTATCTTCCTGCGACTGAGGGTTAATCATCCTGGGCTAGTCAGGAGGGAGTACAAAAAACACAGATGTGCTGGCATCAAGTTTGGGGTGAAATCTTTACCCCAGGAAAATTGACACCAAAGTGTTTGTTGATTTTCATGGAGTGCTATTCACCATAAATGCTGAAAAAAAAAAAAAAAGTATAATGATCCTCCCACCATCCTAGATACCTTCCTTGCCACCTGTATTTTCCAGATTGGCCTTTTGCTTTTGAAAAAAAATAGCACTAACAGGAGCAGAAAGTAGAGACAAAAAAGGGACAAAATGTTCTGAATGGTGATAACTCTGGTCTTGAATGGTCTGAATTGCTTCACAGGTGACAAGGTTCTGGCTTTCATATTGGGGTCTCTTCAAAGCTGGCAATTTAGAACATGATAGACACTTAGATAAGAAAAGGCATGGGATTAAGATGTTTGAAATGGATGAGACTGGTTACAGTCCACTGGCTTCCCAAATTTCTGGGCCTGTCTCTTCCAAAATAGCACTAAGACATCTATGTGGAAAGCTGCTTAAAAGAAAATCTTAAATGAAGGATATTCTCCAAACAGTGCAAACACTAGGTGCCTAATGCAGAAAGGGAAAATAATGACTTCACCGTGGAAGCAGCAGCTATTTAAACCAGAGCATTACAGCAGGCATGAAGCCTTCTAAGTATGGAGCTGGATGTTTCCTGTCAGGCTGTGCTTTACCTTTTTATGTGTCTCCATCTAAACGATTCACTCTTCCTTGAGGGCTGCAGGAGCAGATGAGCAAGAGGCAGCTTGTTCTTGCAGGTGAAATGCCTCCAAGGACAGGTTTGCTGAGGTAGAGCTTGTTTATTTGGTGACAGATGAGACAAAGCCAAGCACCGTAATCTTAACCCGGCTCCTCAGACCATCCACGCGGTGGGAGACACCATGTCAACCTCTTGCCATTTTCCTCAGTTGGGTTCATGCACAAAGAGACAGGTCTGCTGCTAAACCAAAACTCGTTGCTTCTTCTCAGCAGATTAAGGGTGACTGGGCCATGTTGGTCACCCTAAGTGAAGAAGCCTGGTCATTAGAGGAAAGACAGCCATCCTCTGCAGTCTGCTAGGCTCTATCCTTACTGCTTTTGGGTTATTAGCTCCTTTTTTTCTAGTCTGGGCAAAAGGAAAGAAGCTGGGGTGTGTGTTCTCCCTCCTCTATGAGTGGTTTTAAGATCTTGTTTCACTTCAGAAGAAGGACAAAACTGTGATTTCTTTCTATATGTGTTACGGGGACGTTGCCTTGTGTGTGTCGTCAAGCAGGCTTTTGGTTTACATTCCTCCACTTCTGCTTTCTGTATGGACCAAAGTAATGAGCGAGAAACGACAAACCACAGGTGTATGTAAAAAGGGAATTAAAATAAAAAGAAGCCTTTATTGATTCTCACTGGCAAATGTTTACTTTGTGTCATTCCCTACCTCGGTGCATTCAGATACCTTCAGGGACACTCTTAGATGGTCATGGAATATTCCTATGGGTCCCTAAGGAAGAGGCTTCATGAGATCTGCCCCCTGCCCCCTTAATAACCTTATTAACCCACTTAATGTTGTAGTTGTAAGGAGAGTTAGGAACAAAATCAGATACTTCACATCTCTACCTCCTTCTGGATGGCAGCTTCTGGAGATAAGCTGGACACTGTTGGAAAACTGCTTAGTTCCAACTGCTGCCAAAGAATTAAGCTGATTTAGAGCAGCTGAAGTTTAAGGTCATTGCTCCAGGCACCAGTGACTGGGCAATGACATTTATTTTGGTGAAACATTATGCTTTGCCCAGGATGAAGAAATGGACAAAAAAAAAAAAAAATGTTGTATATATTGTGTGAGTCACCTATCACAACCCAGCAGCAGTTTCACTCCAGTAATACCTCCGGAAAAGCACCATGCTGCTCATGGAAGCATGTCAAAGCTCCAAGCCTGCCCAATAAGCCAGGGGCTGCTGAAGGAAACAGGGAGTAATCTCCTGGTTTTTTTTAGATGGATAAACATTGAGCGATTGGCTTGATTTCAGAAAGTCCCAACAGCAAGGAGTGGGAACACTGCTGACCAAAGGCACTTGCACAAACACTTGTTCCAGATGGAGCTCCACGGGTTTTGGCCATGCACGAGATGGGTTCCTATACACATTGAGCACCTTGATCCCATTTGATAGCATCCAGGAGAGAGAAACTGAGGACAGTCAGCTTCATTCCAACTTCATCCCAGTTGCTGTCCCACTTACAAACAAGCAGCACTAAACCATCAGCTCAGCTCTCATTAAACCTGGACTCAGAAGCTCCACAGAGATAAGTATAGCCAGGTATATATAAATATATATATATGTGTGTGTGTATAGAGTCAGGTATAGCCCAAAGGTTTGCTTTCAACCAAGCTTTCATTCATCTAAATGGACGGGAGCAAGGCTAGGCTCACTGCAGCCCATTCGTCTCTGAATGCCCTGGCCTCAGTTCTTCCCAAGCACAGCACACAGATTTTGAGCCTCAGTATGGGCATGTAAATGACCAGCTAAAATTGCTTGGATTTTGAAGTTCAGTAAGTCTAAACCTGTCCCTCTCACATTAAAACTGATTTTTTTTTCCCCAATTTTATTTGCAATAATTTTCATTGGATAAAGAGGGGGCATGGCAGATGCACAGCCTATCCCTGCTCTAACATGTCAAGCAGGACACAACAGATAATTGCAGAAAATAATAATAATAATGATGATGATGATGATGATGATGATGATGATGATGATGATGGAGTAGGAAAAGGCAAAAATGGACAAACCACCCTTCCCATGGCCTTGTCCAGCAAGAGAGCCACCCCCTTTGCTGTGCTGTTTTCCTAATGCGGCTGCAGTGGCTATTTTGAAGGAGATGCTCTCATGCCACCTGATACCCGCACAGTCTCCATGTCGCAGGGGGCACCTCATTCCGCTCGGGGCTATGTGGTGCTGTCATCGAGCACACACAATGCAGGGTGGCTCCCTGGACCGCTGCCCTCAACAGGGCCCAAGGTCTTCAGTCAGGCACGAGCAAATGTCGCTCCTCACAAGTGTGAAATATAATCACCGTAAAAGCTAACGTGCAGGGACCTTTGCTGAATGTCATGCCCTCTAGTTCAGTGTTCTCAAGCTCTCTTTGGGCCTCAGATCTTTCCCCCTATTGCTTTCCCTATCCCCAGCGTATATATGTATGTATGTATTTATGTATTTATTCCAAAATTAAATATTTTGGCAAATTCCACACTTAAGTTCTCTATTTTTGTTATATGTGAAATAGCCTTACTATGTCAGGCTAAAATTAATGGTGGCTCTTCCCTGCTGTAGCCCTACCTCTGATCAGGCCCTTCTATCCACTGCAAAACAACTGTGTGCATTAACCTGACACCCACTGCCCACATCATATGTTCAGGGGTCCATGTCCCGTGTTGATCATATACAGGAGAGCTACAAAGGCAGAATAATTTTCCAGTGAAACAGAAAACCAGCAGAGTTGGAAGTTTTCCCACAATGAAGGACTAGTGCTGTGAAGACCTGAGGGGCAAGAGGTGGCCCTAGATGCCATCTGCCTTGAGGGGGCTGAGCCAAAAGCATCACCCTCTCCTATTACATAAGCATGTCCCAAACTTGAACATTTTCTCTTTTCAGGGAGTTTATAGGGCTAAAAGAAACAGTTTTGTCTCTGTGCGCGCTGGGATGGTCACCAAATGCATCCAAGAATGAGATGAACCATCACTGTTGAGATGATTTTTTCCCCATCAACTTAGAGCCAATAGTTAGACCTGCTTGGAGCAGATTAGACCTCAAATGCCCTTAGATGTCATCTAGGTGAACTTTTCAAAGGAGACAGGGTTACTGAATCAATAGTAAGAGATTGAGAGATAGAGATAGAGATAGAGATAGAGATAGAGATAGAGATAGAGATAGAGATAGAGATAGAGAGATAGAAAGAGAGATAGACAAGAGAGACTAGACCAACTAGTCCCTTTATTTTTTTCCCATGAGAAGCAGAAGTCTTAGTTTGGAGCTGGCTGAGCAATTGGCAGTTCCAAATCACTTCAGTCCTCTCTCAAAGAACAAAAACTGCAAAGAATTTTCCATTTCTCAGCACTACCCCGAATGCCGCGAAGATTAACAAGTAATATTAGCTCTGCTGAAGTACCTTCATCTGCTCAAGGAAACACAGAGGACATATAAGCAGCCAAACTTTGAGCAAGAAAAAGAAATTAAACCCGAACTATGTCTGTTTGGAAGCAATACTCCTTTGGAAAGGAGAAAGGATTGATATCTGCCCAGGCACTAACAGATGTTTTTTATATGCACTACTATATAAATTTTCTGTAGGAGGAATACTGGATGTAACAATGGTGGGTGATTTATTTGAAGCAGCAGGTGCATTGCAAGCTGCATTACAGGCTGTATCCTGCATGCGTGTGTGTGGGCAAGGGGGCTCATCGAGTGGTAAAATGTGGCCACCTATGCAGTTGGATGCAGCTAGTGCTGTGAGTCAATTAAGCTACTCGGTGAGTTTATCATCTGGAGCATATATATTGGTCCAAATGCTGGAATTTCTCCTGTAATTCTTGTTGAATGTACTTTATGGACTGGAATTTCTCCTGTAATTCCTGTTGAATGTGCTTTGTGGACTGGTGGGGAGAGAATGAGGTAGTAAAATCACCATCATAAAGTAGGAGCCTGAAACTCAGATTTCTAAAGGCTGCTCATTCCTATTTGATGCACCATTACTACTCGTTTCAGAAGGAATTAAACAGAAGTTTCCTTTCAACTCTAAATTTCAAAGTCGATTTTATAAGGCGTTGATCCATTTCCAAGTTTCTCTCAATGCTGCTTTGGCCCTTTACCTCTCCTGGAGGAATAATCAACCTCTGGAGGACATCTCACCTCACCAGAAGCTGGAGAGACCTGCCCTCATGCTAAGTGTAAGCTATTTAGAGGAGTCATGGCATCATTCTGGATACAAAGCCAATCTCTTGAGTAATGGTACCTCCACTGTGCAGAACTGCCCCATCTGGGACATGGTCCTGAAGGGCTCATCTGGAACAAGAGATTTCTTGCTGGCAAGTGCCCAGGAATTAGGCTGCAGATGGGAAGCTCTAACCCATAGCAAGAATTCTTTCTTACTCTTAACACCACTAGACCAGACAAAATCAGTCCAATCTTGTGGACTCATTTCTACACCTTGACACTATGATCTAGACCCAAGTGCAATCAATAGCAGCAAGTTGCAGAAGGCCCTTGGCTTCCCCAAATAGAAAGATGAAATGATGCTGAAAAATGAACAAAATATTTGTCTTCCCAATAGAAAGATGGGAGCCACATCTCAATGGGACAGGTGTCACTATCCAAATACCAGTCCTGAGGGCTCTTCCAGAAGGCTTTAGTCCTATCTGTCAGTAAATAAGCAAGGATTCACTAAGAGCTAAATTAGAAGAGGATATTTGCAGAGAAAATGTAGAAGGAATCTGAGAGGGGACCAAGAAAGACTTAGCTCTTTTGCAAAATAAAATCTCTGGTTGGAAGACTCACAGACTCTGATCAGAGGAGTAGGAGAATGCATGCAGAGGAACTAAGTGAATAAATAACTAGGATGAGTCTGTTAGAACAAGAAATTGCCTTTTGGTGAACATGAGCTCCAAAAATGTCAAGTGCCATTTATTAACTTATGTCTAAGACTGAGGAACAGCTTGTTTAAATCACGCACAAGAGCAGGGCCAGACCCTGCATGCGAGTAAATCAACATAATGCCACTGAGCTTAAAGGGACAACTCTGATTTACATGAGCACGTCACATCTTCGATTGATAGTGATGCACTTAGGCTGCCAGCCAGAATACGGTTCAAAAAAAAAAAAAAAGGAGGAAGATTTACTAGGACTGAAAGGTGCAAAAGGTCTCTGGCATGAAGCAAGGGTCCTTCCTGGTGCATGTAATCATGGCAAAAAAAAAAAAAAAACAAAAGGCTAAGAGGAGCTTTCTGAAGTATTTTAAATTGTATTTGCAATGTTCAGTGTATCACCAGCCCCTTAATAACCTCCGGGGCTTTTGCACCAATTCTGCAATACAAACCAGGTGCCTTCCTACCCCAGAACCTTTCCACTGCCCAAAGTTGAATTGGGCAGATTTACCTGGGGGCCAAGCAAGCTAAAACTCTGCACAAGAAACACCAGAGAGCTGAAGCTCACAGATCCACCAGAAACACCAAGTAGGTTCAGAGACCTTGGCAGGGTTTCCCCTACAATTTGTCCCTTCTTACTTCTTCTGGATGTACTTATCAGAGGCCCTTTGGCAGCAAGGTAAAGCAGCACATTATCCTTTGCTCTATTAAAACAAGAGCTGGCATTTCATTTATTTCATTCAATCCCTTTTTTTTTTTAATTCTGACTTCTTACATTGTGCCATATCCAGGTACTGGTGCTACCTGCACTTCCCTGATCCGTATCTTCTTGCAAAACCTCTCTCCTGAATGGAGGATATTTCTATTTCTGGCATTGCTCTGTGGTAACCAACACAAAAGCAGTAGTGACTGCTACAAATTATGTCCTGGAAGTGCACAAACCTGGGAAAAGGGAACACTGTTCTTTAGAGACACAGGGATAGAAAATGTAGAGTATTTCCAAGGCAGCTTTAGGTGTAAATTCACATGTGAACTCGCCAAATACTGTTCAAAAATTTAACAGCTTTCCTGTGCTCCTGATAACTACTTTGGATCGACAGTCCAGAATCAAGTCTGTAAAACATGATCCCAATATTTTACTTTGGGGAGGTCGGGAATAAAAATAACGTATTATATTGTATTTGACTTCAGGCTAGACTTGGGCCGTGTTTAGTTTCTCTCCACAGCCATGAGGACTGGAAATTTAATTTTGGTTTTGCAAGCAAGCTGGCTTCTCTGGTAACCGCAGGATTTCAGGAGCGGAGTCTTGAGAGGAAAAAGCCAGCTTTTGGGAAACCTGTGATAAACTTACAAGAACTGGCAACGTGCTCTGATGGCAACGTGTGAGTTGTTTTGGGGAAGTTCCTGGAAAGAAAAGAAGAAATTGAAGTTGCTCCCTCTATCTGCCTAGGCCTTGCACACTGAATATGTCCATATCATTGGTGTTGGGAGCCCTTCCCAATATAGTGATATAGCCCACACTACCATAACCCAAACTAGAAATGAAAATGTGCTCCAAGAACCCAGGCAATCAGGACGATATCATCCCAGGATACCCAGTGGCAAATCTGGGAGAAACCTGCGTGTCTTTAGGTTTGTCACATTCCTGCAAAACTGCAGAATAATTGAAATTGGAAGGCAACTGTGGAAGTGATCTTGTCCAAATTAGCTGGCTCTAAGCAGGGCCGCCTTTTATATGAGATCCATCCTCTGAGGCTGCCCACAGTCATGTCCTATTGAATTTTAAATATTCCAAGAATTAATATTCCATAAGCCCTCTGAAATCACATTTCTTCTTCTGATGACTCTGATTTGTTGGGGTGGGTTTTTTTCCTAATTGTAAGTAGAAATTTCCCTGGTTGCAGCTTTAGAATTGTTCTTACCAAAACTCTTATCAAGTCTGATCAAGTCAGCATAATGATTGTTATCATTGTTTAATAGCTTGTTTCCATTTTCTGCATCACAGTGAAGACACAAGAAAAGTAGTCTGACACAGATGAAGAGAGGATTACAGAGGAATTATTGAAGGAATGTTCAGGTGGAATGCATATTCTTCATCAGGGAGGCAGAGAAAGCACCTCTGCCTTGCACTCAGAAAGACATGCCACCCAAAGGGAGTCCTTCTAGGTCCATCCTTGGGCTTGTCCTTACTCCAGGTATTGGGCTTTACCTCTAAGAGCCGCTAGGCTCTAGAAGTGCACAAGCTCTTCAAGGATCCTTGAAGGATCCTGCTAAACTTCTATGGATTTTCCTCTTCATGAGAAGTCAGATCAGAGGACACTCAATGCCTCAGTTTATGACGGGGCAGATGAGAATTGTGGAAACTCAAGGCATCGTTTACTTCTACTCTTGATGCACAGTGCCTTTACAAAAGTCAGCCCCATTCAGCATCAAGCATCCTCTACCTCATTCCACATAGACAAATACAAATGCAAGAATCAGCCAACCTCACAGTTTTAACAATTTTAACGATTCAACCAGCTTTACTGAGCTGCACCTTGGGCCAAGGAATTTCTCTTTATAGGTATGTTTTCCAGGCAACATCCATCACTTCTTTTGACTCAAACCACCCTAACCCACTCTCGTGGTTGTTCCTGGATGACCAAATTTCCCTCTTGCAAGATATTATAACTCATGCTCTTATCCTCCGTACTATCTCCACAGTCACATAATTTTGTCTAGGTTATGCTCTAATTGTTTTTCTGGCTGCTACTAAATCTGGTGTTTAGACCCCCTTCTGCCAAATGCTATTATTTCTCTCTTTGCAGTGAAAATACTTTGCCCATAATTTTATGTAGGATGAGTTTCTAAAATTGCCCCTCATGATAATGAAACAAAGGGTGTTGTCACTCCAGATATATGGTGCAGACCTTTAAAACATCATCCTCCCCTCTCCACACTCCCTTTGAGCATCTGAAGGAAGGGTTGACTGTGCTGACAGACACATTATCACCCTGGAGAGTTGTGTTAATCATTGCTGAGAAGAATGGGGCAGATGGCCCCTGTCTGCACTGCTGCTGCAAGCCCTCTGAAAATGCTGGCGTGGAACTGGATGTGTATTGTGAGCTTTGGTTCAGCGACTAAGAAGAAAACTGAGGAAAAAGAGGAAGAAGGAGGGAGGATATAATTCAGAAATGGAACATGTATTTTTTCCAATTAAGTAATTCCAAACGTTCCATTTTCTGCAAAACTTGCATTTTTTTTAATTCCAAATTAAATATTTCTGGGGCTAAAGGAGAAATGAAAGAGCAGCTCCTCCTGGAAGGTCGTTATAGCCACATATGGGCTATAAGTAGGGTACATCATAATATCTGGGGGCATCCTCTCCACTTCATTCCTCTGACAAAAATGGATTTGTGTGAGGTGCCCAGGAAAAAAAAACAAAGTGCTGTTCCTGTTGAGACCAGGCTAAATCATCCCTAAGCATTAGTGGAGAATCTGTCAATATTTTTCCTTTGCCAAAATCAGTACTTCCTGTAGAAAGCAGAATAGCAGCTAGTGGCATTTTCACAGAGAGGTCCCTCTCTAGGGATCTCTAAAGGTCCCTTCCAACCTTAACCATTCTGTGATCACACATCCCAAAGCAATAATCCTTATTGCACCATCCCAAAGATGCCAAAAAAAGGAACATATCTGTTCTCTCTTCTTTCTGTCCACAAACCTCTACGGGTGGGATGAGTTTCTGAGGGCTGTTTATAAACTTTGGGGAAGAGTGTAGAGTCTGGAGATGATAGTCACCAATATACGATGCTGTTGGATGGAAAAGTGAAGTCCATCAATCCGGTAATGCTCAGCTCACAATCCCCAGCAATTTTATATCACACTAAGAAAAAGTGCTTCTTGTGAACAATCTAATGGGCTCTATTATTCCAGCACAGAAGAGTTGTGCACAGAAGATGTATTGTCCAAGACTGAGGAGAAAATAATAATGGTAAGAGGTAATGGTAATAATGTAAACATATACAAGTTTAGAGTGTCTGAATTCTCCTGGTTCTGCCACAGAATTTGCAGGTGATCTTCTCCTCTTGTTTCTCAGTTCCTCATTGACAGAACAAGGCTTCTGGATAGATAGGCTTGGTGTAGGAACTTCTTGGTGCAAGAACTCTCTGCAGTTTTTATCTCAAGAAAAAAAATACCAGAAAATAAAGATCGTCTTTTTTTCCAGTCTCTAAACTGACCTCAGAAAGTACACTTAGTTAAAACTAAGTCAGGTCAATTCCTAACAGAGGTTTGATTTTTAATGAGGTCATACAGAACTATAAATAAATAAGAAGTGGTTTTATTATTTTCATTATTATTACTACTGTAGGAATGATATCAAACTCTGACTTTCTGAGAACTTCAGCTACAGAACTGACTCACAGATTTTAGTAATACTTGATATTTTCCCAGAAGATTTATTATCATTGAACACAAGATAATGGAGTCAGAGTAGAGATGACTGAGACTGGAAGGACAAAGACATGAGGTCAGATATAAAGATCTTATTTACTTATCTTATTTACATCTACTTTAAACCCTGCTCTACAAATCTATAAGATTCTATTGTGAGGGTCTCATTTAGAGACATAACATTATTTCTTTCTTTATTCACTTCCCAGACAACTCTTTTACAACAGGTGATAAACAACTGGCCTTCATTACCATTTGATTGCATTACCCTTTGGATCAAACCCAATTACATGAGCATCTTCCTTCTCCAAGCATCTCTGATTAGTTTATACCCTCTGAAATTATTCATTTCCTCAACTAATGTCCTCTTCCTTGGTAAATAGTATATATTTATATACATCTTCACCCTTATTAGCTTTGAACAGGCCATAAAATGCTTGTCCACCATCCAGCTTTCGACAGGGGCCAAGCAATTGCCCTCTGCAGAAAAATGAAAGATTTTTTCTTGATTTTTAATATTTTATGTATCCAAAGATCTTGCTAGACAGACTCCCCCCCGCCACGGTGAATTTCTTTTTTGTTGTTGTTTTTGCTTGTTGGCTAATAAATGCATCTCTCTGTCCCTATCATGTTCACATAAAGCTTGTATCATATGGTATGCTTCCAAAACTTGAACACAGTTAAAGCTCTAAATCTCAGCTAATACCTATAGGAATCAGGTGCCTACTTTGCATCAATGAAATTCCCAAGAGAAGCTTTCCCTGATGGAATAGCCTAGTCCGCCCTCCTACCATCCACATCAGCCAGTCAAGCTGCTTGCACGAGCAAGCTTTGTTTTCTGCAGCATTAAACATTGTCACATCAGACATGAATGTAATTACGTCTGTGCTGACCAGAGCAGCTGGTTATGACCTGGGACACCTTTTCCTTGTGTGACCTACAGCCATTCTTCATGCCTCAGTTTCTCTGTGTCCATAGCTGAGAGAAGCCTGATGTTTGTGGCAAAACATGCAATGAGCTAATAAAAAGCTCTGTGGAAGAGCAAATTAGTTTAATGACTCACCTAGGAAGCCTAATAATAGCTCAGCTTGCTAGAGGTAGCTTTTTCCATCCCCCACACACCCAAGAGGGATATGTTAATACTATTTCATCATAGAATATATCTTTGCCGAGGAAAAAAATAGTAATAATAATAAAGATTTTTATCTTCAGATAAAGAACAGAGGGAAATCTCAATGCAAATGGGGAGTTGATTAATACCTAATTAGTTGTATCACTTAGCAAATCCTACTGAGCACCTGTGGGATGCTATTACAAGGTAAGCCTGGATCTAGTTCTCATATATGTATCCAGATAAATTTTCATTTGTCTAAAGCTCATATATTTTGCATTACTCCACAAGAAGTGATATCACAGGTTCAAATTCCCTAACTTCGCTTTGCCTGAATACTTCTTTATCCATCAGGAGGCAAACGAAAATAGGTCTGATTCTTGGATTAGGGCCAGCCTCCTACTGAGATCCTAGAATTCATCCCAGGATTGAATTCCCTGGATGCAAAGGCAGAGGGGGAGGAACTCGTTTTACCTGCCTTACCACCATAGGGCAGTTTCCCACGTGCTCATCTTGCAGCAGAGCGCAAAGCATCTGACTTGTCTCAAGCACCTGCTTCACGATCTGTGCCCTGGGCTCAGTTTGCAAGATTTGAGTGAAATTAGCAGAGCTAAAATGAGAGCAATTCATCTGATCTTGCTGGAGATGTTGTATACTTCCTTAGGCACCTGCTTTTGAGTACTATCAAAGCAGGATAGTGGCAGAAAAATATCTTTGAAGTGCAGTCATCTACAATTCTTATGTGCTCTGCCTCCAAGATAACCTTCCTGCATTGGCCCACCTGGTCTCCACTGCTTGTCCTTCAAGGGGAAAGAGGGCTATCTGCTAATTATATTATTGTCTCCTCTCCTTTATTATGTCTTAGAGACCCAGTCTAAGTCTTTCATGTGCTTATACAGATGCTAGACCAGAAGTTGCATGAACACAGAGGAGAAAGATGCAAAGATGCTGCACCACCAGCTAGCCTCCAACAGCTTAATGAATTGGTGACAACGCAATTACT
>JAVCKT010028596.1:0-20498 GCA_032273925.1 Rhynchotus rufescens
TAAATTGTCTCAAGAGGTTTAAGAAAAGTTGATCAGGTCTGTAGTACCTATCATAATACCCCATTGATGTTTCTTCCTTTTGTGCCTCCTACAATGCATCACAGCAAAGTTGTTCAAAACAGTTTATGATCTCTCTCTCAACAGCAGTTAATGAGGAAAGCAAGGAGTCCCTTTGCTCATCTACAATCCAACAACAAAAGGGGGAAAAATTAAAGATCATAAATTCTTTTAAAATATAACTGATAAAAATAAAAATGTCATGGCAAACAACCAGCCAGTTCCTAGAGGTCTCACAGCTGCATATACAACTCTCAATGAACTTACATCCTACCTACCAGGATTTGCAGTCCTAAGTACAATGCAATTGCTGCTGCAAGACAAGGTAATATTGAAGCAAAAACTTGTGTTTAGAGCTGTACATAAAGATGGCAAGCTGTTCATGTGGATAGAGGCTGGCTCTAGCTCCCCTGTATCAAACCTCCACGAAGGGAGCTGAAACTGTTAGTGATGTCAGGACATCACTAGGATGTCAGGATGTCACAAGGATGTCACAAGATGTTAGGATGTCAGGATGTCACAAGATTTAGAAATATGTTGTGTCAGCAGAAAGCCCCAGGCACAGGGCAAATGCTATCCCTACGGAGCTGGGCCTTCAGGTCCCCCCTCTGCAGGAACGAGCAGCACCAAAGGCGAGTCCAAGGGTGCTGCAAAGGGGGGACTTTCTTCCAGTTTCTGTTACACAGAGAAAAATCGACTTGGACAAGGTCAGGTCTGAGTTTGTTGTATCCAGGTAAGTCCTGCTTACGTGATCCTGCTCATTGCTCTAATTACCAGGAGAGGCAGTGGTGAGGGAAGGCAGGTTTCTGTTTTGTTTTATAAAAGAAGGTTTGTCTTTTCTTTACAGTGAAATTAAATTCTGTTCACAAAAACTGTAATTCTACTTACCCATTCTAGCATAATTATGCAATTTATAATGTCAGCTACTATAGATGTTAACTCTCGTTTCACACACACAGACACACAATATACTTCTCCCAAGTGCAGTTTAGGGTAAATGCCTCCCAAATTCACTAATTCTCTTCTCCCTTAAGCTAAGGTTTCACAGTAATTTCCATTTAGAACACTATTAAGACTTTTATTATTGACGTTTTTATTCTACATTGATGCAAAAAAAAATTATTCTACATTATTATTTAGAACAAATTTAGAACAAGTCAGATTTAGGACTATGGGAGTCTATTGACAAGAAGAGAGGAACAAAAGTTACAATTACAACAGCTGGATTTCTGAATGTTTTAATATTAATGAATAAACAAAATAATATTTTTATTGAATATTAATATTCATAAAAGTGGTGTTAAGCAACATCAGATTCTTTCTACTCTGCTGCCTTAGAAGATTAATTGAATTAAATTTTATAGGGGCAGCGATTTCTTTTCAGAAGTAATTTGCAAGGAAAAGGTCTCTTTATCCAAATTTATCTTTAAGGAATAGATTTAGTAGCATTTCTGCAGGCAATACTACTCACATTAAATTAAACACTTGGAGAGTCTGATACATCTTAACAAGCTTAGTAACAGTAAAATTTAGCTCAAGATTTTTAATATTAAAATATGCCAATTTCTGTTAGAAAATGAAGATAATATTTTTCTCCTACATGAGAAAATACTGATCCATTACACTAGATTTCACAATGAGAATAAGGATGATAGATATAAACTTTCAAAGAGAAACATTAATTTAATCAAATGAAGTCCCTCAAGTTCACAGTGAGTTCCTGGACAGGAGTCTAATCTCCTCATGCAAATGAGTGAACTGAACCCAAATTTGGTATTTCTTGGGAAAACCAGATCAGTGACGGCCTTTAACAGAACTATGACATCACCACCTCATTTCACCCTAATACACCAAGATCTCTGCTTAAATGATTTTATCTGAACCAATCCTTCTTCCTCACCTCTTCCTCTCCTCTAATTATTTATATGTACATTATTACATATTTTCATACATGTAGCTCAGCTATTCTTTCTCCTCTGAGAAATCAAATAGGTTGATCTACACATATGGCTTGATAATCACTTCTAACATGCAATTCTCCTCCAAAATGCATTAACATGTATTCCAGAACATTCAAAATTCTAAATGTATCTGGAATTCTGAAGCAACCATGATCTGCAGTGAGACATAAATGAATTGAAAAATAGTGACAATTACGTATTTTTTTTTTCATGTCAGCTTCAGTTATTTATTGTCCTCCTCAGCAGCTCCACATTTTTTCAACATTAGGTACCAAGCAGCCTTAGTCAAGGGTTTTCATAATGACTATAATATTAAGCTACTTTGTTGGGAGCATTGTATTTTCTTTTGGGTTAGTGGGGAGAGATAAAGACTTAAAAATCTACTTGATTCTGGAAAAACGCTACCTCCAGTACTTCATTCATTTCTGTAACTCTGTAATGCACCACTGATCATTACAACAAATTTCATAATTGCTTGGTTCAAACTGTAAGGCATCATACGGGAAGTAATTATGTATTTACTTTGTTTTCTAGCGTATTGCAGTCTAACTAAAAACAACACTTTATGTATCAAACCACAGAGCTGTTGAATAAGTTTCTGAACTTTAAAAAATTGACTTATAAAGAAAAGATATTCTACCTTGGCTTAGAGCTCTACAATTCCCCTGATGCAAGTTTAACGCATACATTTTTGGGGAATTGATTTCCGAGTTTATGTATTCCTTTCAAGTCAAATTGTCACAGCTAATTTTATTGATAAAAATATATTTCTCCCATAAGAATTTATTTCAGACTAATTTGTGTTCTATTATAGATAATTAAAGTGGCGCTAAAATATCATTTACATTAAGGGAAAAGTTAATTTACTGTGAATCTTAACTAAGGGGCCACATTCAGTATTACTTATGTAAATATCCTAGTAGCCTGAAAACTAATTTCTGATTAAAAATGTATCTTCATCTTATTGAGATTCATCATCTAATTAAAAAATTATAAACCAAAGACAATAAGCCAAGATGCAAGAATCAGTGTGTAAATATGAATTTGACAGCTAGAAAATTTTGATGTGCTAGCTTTGGGCTAGCTCTTTTTTTTTTTAAATATGCAAGACACCTCCCCATTTCATTGTTTCTGCTATTCCTTAGGATTAGCAAAATCTTAAAAGCACCTTAGAATAATCTGCTAGTAGAAGAAATTGAATTTACCACCCAAGTATTTCTGATGTTTATCTTACTTTTGGCAGGAGCTCTGCTATAATATTATACATTTCTAAAAGAAGTAATTTACTTAGAAATTTCCCATATACCACAATTTGTAAAAGTAACCATTCATTACTATTACCTGTTGCAGGGGAAAAACTGCTCCATTTAGGTATTTTAAAGCAAATTAGGATTGAAGTGGTTTATTGATTTGCTAACAACCTGCAATTAACTAGTTCTCAGGAGCAGTATTCAAAGCTCAACAGACAAACCCCCAATACTAGACAGTTATGTTAACAATCACTCACAGATTTCCAAATCCCCTTTTTCCCAGCTAATGCCATCTGATGCTGCCAGCTGCCCACCTCAACTACTCACTGTCCTGGAGGGCAGCTGCTCTGCCAGGCCCCAGCACCAGCCAGGCCACCTCCTGCAACACCTTCCCTGAGGGATTTAACAGAAGTAAAACATGATGCACAGCAAAGGAAGACAAATACACATCAGCATAACCAAGTCTTAGTGATCACAGATACCCTAGATTTAATTTTAATTCTTCAACAGAAAGACCTACTATTCTTTTAAAGTCCTGTGTCAGCAAAGGTGTCCAAATTGTAGATTCTTCTCTAGGGATGGAAGATCTGAAGCTCAGACTCTTGTTGGTTTGTTTCCCACTTAAAAGGTTTTTGCACTTTTCCATATAAAAATAAATTTCACTGCTTTATCTATGATACCCAATAATTACTAATGCAAAAAGTGACATTAATCAAAAACATGTCAGGTATTTATGGACAAAGGAAAAAATTCAAAAGAGCCACTTTAAACTCTGAAAATATTTTTCACTCCCTCTCTCCAAAGAGTTCTTAGCTGTAAGAAGTTCTGCATTCACTGAAAGAGACAGGTCTGCTAATTCACTATCACTATTCACTGTGTAAATGCAGTACATGACACATACCCTAACTTCAGAATTTGGTTTTAGTTGCTTTTAACCCTCCTAGAATCATGCATATATCAATTGTACATGTATCATGTATTTGGACTTTTCTATAACATAGTCAAAAAAAACCTCCACAAAACCAACAGAACTAGACACATCAAACCACGAAGGGGCTTTTCACAATAACCTAAACAAATACAGTCTTCACAAAGTTTTAAAAAATAAGCTGTAATCCTACACATATGTATTCTCATTTCTCATTATGGTGGATGTAAAGATTTTAAACCCAGCAAAGCCTAGATGGAAAGCTTGAGCTTTCTGGGTTCTGTGCAGAACACATCTGTCAAAAACATTTTATAAGTACAGCAGATTTCCAGCACATTCATGACAGTCTAAAAGTTGTCAGCTATTGAATGGTAACACAGATAAATGGAAAAGAAGTCTGATTAGCACTTGACACAAAGTAATTCTCAGCATCCTATCAATTAGGGCTTTTGCCACTGTCACCGACTCCTACATATATTTGGCTTGACAAACTGAATACTGAGCATAAGGCACATTATTTAAAACAAACAAAAATCCAACTTAAGCTTGAATCTTAATAGCACAGCCATAACTCTTTCTTGTCTCTATTCTCACGATACTTGAAAAAAACCTTTAAGTTCATAATTAAGGAACAAATCATATCCTAATGTTACTTATCAGTATCACTTTAATTTTTATTTTGGAGGCAAGATTCTTAAAATAAGCTAGTCAGAGGAAATGAAACATCAGCTAAAAAGGACTACTGTCACTTTTCTCACTCTCATTCCTTGAGAAAGTGTTTGTATCATTCTGTGCAAGTTTACAGTGCATTTCTGCACAAGTGTAAATCCTTATCCTGTGAAATTCAAAGCCTAGAGCTCAGTACCCAAGTTCACTCTAGTGATAAGAGAAGTACAGCCTAAGAAAACATATAAAAGCAGATCTCCATCTAGAAAGCTTCGTAGCATTAGATGATTTAAACAAAAACATTAACTGGAAAGAAATAGCTGAAATTCTCCCATCTCTATATGACAGTACATGGTTTGGAGCTCAGGGGCTTACACAAGACATGAAACCCAGTCTTGAGGAGAGAAACCTGGCTCGCTGCTTGCCTGAGGATGTTTGGGCACACAGTTCCTGCTCTCATCAGCACCTTGCAGCAGCCGTTTTTCTGCTCACTAAACAAGTTGGTGAGATAAAGACACTGGAAAAAAATAAATGACTCCAACTCTGTATGGTCAAGGCAGAAATACTTCAGATTTGAGTCCTATTTTCATTCTCTAACTGCTTCTCCTTCTATCTTTAAAGACTCCTGAAATAAAATGCTTTGGATATTTTTTTCCTTGCCCATCCTGCTATTCCTTCAGCATGTTTTCATCACCCCACTCTGCTCTCTACATCTCCCAACTACAGCTAAGCACTCAATGCAGCCGCCCAGGGCACATAATAGAAGAGGTGGACACCACTACACACCACTCTAAAACCTGACAACCAGGCACTCCACTAGAAACACAATTGCCTGCAAGAAAATGTTTTCCTTGCCTGTAAACACTCACATGTCTCAAGCACTCCATTTCTGAATAGAGAGGCTCCAGCCAAACTTGCCATCATCCTTTCTTTGCATCTAGATTTAAATTGGCTTTGTCATTGCATATGCTGCATTTATCTCCATGATTAGTTCCAGTTTATCAGTTTGGCCACCAAGTATAAGCTCCTTTGTAATTAAACAGGTTCAATTGCTGGATGCTATTTTTGTGTGTTTGTTTTTCAGGACATCCTAGATGTGCTTCCTCAGGCCCCTAATAGGTATAAAACCCCTTGTACCAGCACATGCTGGCTGCAGCCAGGCCCTTGAACCCACATGAGCCAGGCAGGTATCACTGAGCAGAGCTGATCACGAGGGGCATATGCACCATGTGCCAAGGGCCAATGCAATCATTCAATCAGTAAAACCAATTTAAACAAGCACAACTGTGTAGATTTTAAACTTTTGTACATCTCTGGCTTGGGCAGTCAGTAGACGCTTATTTGGCCCCATCAGTTAAAGAATGGTTCCAATCTATCAATAAACATTAAGATTATAATTAAACTTCATCTTTAGTAAAAGGTTGAATAATTAGCCTTGCTAAACACAACTTTGTGTTTAGCAATTTAGAATTGTTTCAATCATTGCATCAATAGACATAAACAAATATGTTATAGCTGAAAAAAGAATTCATTGCTCCTATTTTAAGTGCTTATAGACTGCTCTAATATCTCATGAAAGCAAATAAAAACAGTAATTCTCAGTATATTTCTGTAAACCCTAAAAATACTCAGACTGAATGATATAGTCCCATATAAGGATCTGGAGTAGGTGATCTAGAGACTAAGCATATAGATGAATATGGGTAACGAAGCTTTAAATAAAAGCTGGGAATTTTTGCTTTAGAGCTATGACATTATATATCTTTTCAATAAGCACTAGATCCTAGAAATTAATAGAATTAAGACATATAAAAATATTAATGCTCACAGACAAGATGCAATATCATGATCTAGCAGCAACAGGTAAAGGATAAGTTTTATTGCAAACTAGACTTTTTTTCCCCCCCTTCTCCTCTTCCTCCAAGAGACAAAAGTGTTTCGGGAAAGTTATTTGATCTTCCTGGAAAAGCCGCAAATTAAGTTGAGATTTTTCTATATACACACACGCGCGTGCACAATGTGCCATGTAATAATGAAAAAAATTTGCACTGTAACAAGTTTGCACTTCAGAAGTCTGTTTCAAAACTGTAGCGTATTTTGGGGAGAAGTGTCATAGTTTGCAATCTTGACACCTCAGGTGTTGACATTCATAGATTGGGTTCAGCAGTAGCTGAAGACTTGGCTGTGCATCAGCTCTTTTCAGAGGACTCTTGCTTCTGTTCAGATAAACAGCCTCAACTACGCTTTTTTTCTGCCAGTTGCAATCCATGAATTAGTACCATGCTTCTCATGGCATCCGAGGGGTGAGCAAGGTCTCCACATATCCAAGATCAATTAATCAGGGCATAACAGCAGGCTGCGGCAGAGGTCACTGCACTGGGTTCTCTTCTATTCTATCTTTAAGGCTGCCCTAATTGACCTCATAGTATTTTTTGTAATGCAGTTATCTAAATACTGTTCCTTTCCTTGCTTGCAGGGTAGAGGCCAAGATGTCATGGCATAAAACAATAGTGGTGGCAATCTTAGTATTCATGGCTCCAGCTCAAGGTAAAATTAACGTGGATGAAACCAAGAGATTTTTGGTCACATCTTTAGGTGAGCAGTGTTGAGCATTGTTGCAGCTCCCAAGGCAAGAATCACACTATGGAATGTAATCAAGAAATTATGCTATTTAGTTTACAGAGAGTCTACTGCATTTTGTAGGGCAGGATACACACAAAGCACGTGAGTGTTGAAACAGTTTTTGAGTGTTCAATGCTGTCTGAGAGCAATGAGACTTAAGAATGATTTATTGAAACCCTAATAGCTTTCCAGTGGAAGCAGCATGAATATGACAGCTCTGCTCATCAATCTTAAAGAAAAGGTGAAAATTTTGAAGTTATGGATAGTAAATTAGGATGTTGTGCATTTTTCTGGGTCTTTTTAACACAGAATTTGATGCTCTGGTAAAGTCTTTCTGAAGACCACATGTCAACACCTCCCCAACTATCCTCCCCAAGAAAGCAAATATTTGAGTACTAGTGAAAACCTATCCTTCTGAAATACAATGGCAGCAGAAATACTTGCAATGCATTATTCAATTGTCTACTAATAACTTGTCAAATTGTAAAATAAAATTATCAAAATTTATGTACAAGTACCAACAAGTAAATTAACTCCATTGCTGTTTTGCTGCTGCTTCAAGCATGTTCAGTATGAACCCAGATTATAAACACAAATACATTTAAAATAGTCATATAGCATATCACAATTACTTCTCCATATAGCCATAGTAGAAAAGCTTGTTTTGGCAGATAAACTTAAGTAGAAAAGTGTGGAAATCCTGAAATACAACTGGATTTTCAAAAAGAAATTCCCGATTCCTGCATAGGGACCTAGTTTGCTCATATTATTAATGGATATCATTAATAATCTAATCAATGCCCTAATTGCACAAGTGCAAAGCAGTCAGTCCTATGGATCTCAAAGTGTTCTAATTTTCATGGCTTACCAGGCATCCAAAGTACAACTAAAATCTTTAAAATAATAGCCTTGCCCATGACTACATGGATGAGAATTCAAGGGCTCACAGTCTTTCATACCTAAAAGAAACTGAGGGAAAACAAATACACAATAAAAAGCAAAAAAAATCCCCAAAGACTACTGTACCAGATATGTTCCTCCAGTGCCCTGACCCTTCTTGTGATGGTCTTTCCAATTTTATGAGCCCCTTCTATCAGAACAGCAATGAAAATGCAAAGAGAATCCACAGGGCAAAGGAGAATTTTGTGTGTAACCTGCAACTTCAGAACAAGACAAAAAAGACTTTATGTGCCTTTCTAAACTGACAAACATTTTTGTTCCTTTGGTGAAGTTTTGGTCACTTTCACACTTACAGTTCATTCACCACAGGAATTTTACTGAAAACAGACAGTGGTATTAGAGAACTGCCTTGCCATAACAGTGAATCATTAGCAACATGGAAATTGTTAAGAGTCATAACATGTGAATTGTAAGACTAACATTAATCTTGTATTGACGAAATCAAGAGTATTAAAAAGGATTTGCCTCAAGTTTGCTATGCTTTTTTGTTATTATAGTTGCATATTCATTGTGTTAATGTATTTCTTAGCAAAGCACCAATGGACTATTGTAAAACAAGGGAAATCTGTTCTAGGATTACATACTGATTTAGATCTTTTTCAAAATAAAAATCAAAAGAGTAAAAAGCATTACATTGAAATTCAAGATTTTCAGATTAGGAACAAAATAGAAACAAGAATGCTTAGTATAAATTGAGTACTAGATGCGATTACAGTGAGACTACGGACAATGATAATTTTGATTATTCAAAATATAGTTGTATATTGGGCTGTCACCCAATATGTCAACTGCAGATGGAAGCAGTATGATCTCATGTATGTGGGTAAAGAGGTTAAGTTCGTAACTTACATATATGTTTCTCCAACCTTGAATAAATCACATTGTTTATTTTTCCAAACTTTAATGGTAACGTATATCCTTTGGTGAATAGGATAACTAAATTATCCCCCTTCCAAAATCGTTTACTGTGATAACACTAAAAAGACTATTATAAGCTTTTAACAAATATATTGAAAGGATCAGGCACGTGGCTTTGTTCAACGAGAAAACAAAAGTACAGTAGAGACATCCAGAGTTCCAAAGCTCTGTAGGAAAAAGCAGAGAAGGTTATTTCATCTCACTCATATACTTTTAAGTGCAAGATCTCATGCTCATCATTTATTGAACTCAGACTGTTAAAGAAACAGGGACACGAGAAGATTCCTTTTTCTAAACATAAGGATGTGAGCAACACTAGATTGTTATTACAAAACCAGCATCAATCATGTGGATAATTACAGAAATAGACTGTATGTCTTTTAGAAATACAGCCCAAGGTTTTATGCTTAAGACCATCAAAAATTCACCTTCCACTACAAATATCTGATCATCAATTTTAGAAGACACCATCTTCAGTCCATACAGTATCTGAAATTGTGTTAAAACATTGCATAACATCACAAAAGAATTAAAACGGTGTATGCCAAGTTTATATAAAATTGACATATCAATTACTAGAATTAAGAGTTGCATATTTGATAACCTAATGTTTCTTGCAAGCAAAACTCAATACATTTAAATAGTAAATAAACTTCAGAGTAGTATTTCATACCTTTATTCTTGTGCAAACTCACTTTTTATTATAGACACGTTTACAATCTTTGTATCCATACCTGTAAGTCAAATATTTGCAATTTGCGAAGGGTCAAGTCTTTGTATTGCCAGCTGTCAAAGAGAAAGACGCTTGCACATTACAAAGAAAGCTTCATGTGATACCTATTGAAGAAATATATCAAGTAGTGGCCTCGTACGAATGGAAAAAACATCAGTTTGTGTATGGTTTATATATTATATTCAGATATGCCTTAGCCTTAATTTAAAAACGAATACAGCTTTAGAAGTATACCAATATCGTCCTATCTTGTTCCAAAACAGCTGTCTCTGTCTTAACATAATGTACGTTTCTCCAACCTTTAATAAAATCATATGCTAGATTTTTCAGAAATCATATGGTAATATATTTCTGAGAAATTCTGCATCCTTGCCATGAATAAAAGATGAGAAGGAAAATTAATGTCATCACACCAAAACAACGAAAAACAAAACTATAAAGCGAACAGCAGGAACTCTGCTTTAAATGTATCAAGATAAATCACACTAAAAAGTGTAAATTGCTAAGATACATTGAACATGTCCTAGATATCTTAGCAAACACAGAACTCCTAAGCATCAAATTAATTTTCCTAACACCTTCACTAAAATCTTCAGTTTTATTTAACTCTTCTGTCTCCCTAATTGCTGGTTTCTCATGCATTTCCCGTTCAGCAGCAATATAAGGAAACTGATGCCTGTGGTGACCAGCAATGAATGTGATATATTTTAATAAATCTCAGTGTAACAGGTAAGACAAAGGACAGATACATTCTCAGATTCCTCTTTCCAGATCAGAAGAGAGGAGTATGTACCTGTAGCTTCAGCACTAACACCAGCCTTCCACATCTCTCCATTCTCATGCTACAAACACTCAAAGAATGATTCAGAATGAACCAAGATGACATAAATTACAAACATCTCTGTATATGCTTACACCCCTCAAAAGATAACGAGTGCAGACTAGGATTCTAGTTTTATCAACTAGGAAATAAAGAGCCTAAAACACAACATACATTTGTAAACAAAAATTCATTACAGAATATTTGGTACAGTTCTTAAACTCTAATCCCAAAAAGATTTCCCCAGATGGTAGTGTATCATACTCATAGGTACATCTACTCCATTTAGTGCCTGTCGAGCTTCCCCAAGTCCTTAAGATCATTCCAGATATGTCAAGAGACTGGATAGTATGTGCATTAAAACAAAAGCTATAGTCTAGTTTCCTGAAAACAGTGCAGGTGAGTGATAGTGCTTCAGCAAATAAGTCTGGTCTCTCACCATGATTAACCACCTTTCACCACAGCATTGCACTACTGCCAGGTCTGGACCTGAAAAGCAACAGCTAGCTCAGCAATTCCACAACTCTGTAAAATGCAGGTGTACTCCACCATGACAATGTAAGAGAGGCTATTTACAGGATTTGAAGCTAGGAAATAATTTCCTAGCACAATTTCCAACACAATTATCCATTCATATAATGCAGCATTTTTTATTAATTGATGGATATGCTCCAAATCAGTGAATCCTTTGGTTATTCTTAACTGTAACATTACAGTTTTCACATATCTCATTTTACTTTTAAATCCTCTTCCATATGTGTTTCTTTAGCATCGTATGCCTGATATTCTTACACTCTGCAGCTAGCAAGAACACCTCAGTCTGGCACAACTACTACAGACTTGGGTGGGAGATCTCCACGTATCACAGCCACACACAGTCAAGCATTGACTTTAAATCAAATGCTAAGACATCTGATCAGCTGAAGCATCAGTATACAAATTAGCATCCAATACTATTTTCGTTCACTTCAAATCCAGTTTGAGCCTACTCACATTCCCAATCCAGTCACCACGAATAAAGAGTGGAAATAGCCTAAGGTGAGGCTCCAAAAACCCTGCTCCTCTTAATGGTAGCTACTGCTGTAGTATAGGCAATAAATATATATATATTTTTTTTAACTGAATAATCCCTAATGGTCTTTTTCCTTTGCTGGCTTCGGTCATATTCACTTATCTCTCACAGCAAAGACAACTCCTTTCACACAGGACTCAGTTCTGCTATGAGTAACAACCAGCCACTCTTAAGGTATTCCAACTTCTTTAGTGTCATCACATAACTACTTTTATGACATCCTCTTTGTTACAGACATAAGAGTGACTGGATTGTTCATGAAATGCTACAATACAGAGCTTTTATCTGAAATTACATGTTGCCTGAGTAGGGAAGGGCTTAAAGTTCCACTCTGACAGCAGTACTACTAAAAGAAGAAAGAAAAGGCTTTACAAATGAACTGGAACCATGCACAAATTCATTCAGCTGTAAATCTGCCACTAATCAGCAGCAATTTTGGCTATTCGGCAAGAAAGAAAAGCAAGAGTCAGTCCGGATATAATCTGAATTTTTCCCGTGAATCAGTATTAACACAAATAGCAAAATACATTGGAAACAATTACACTGTTGCTGAACTCACTCTGTTATCAATTCAAAAATCATAGGAAATTTGATAAGAAAGATAACAAAAAGGAAGAAACTTAAAAAGAAAAAGAAGAATTTATTAGTTCTTCATGAGGATTTGAAGGTATGTCCAGTCTCAGTCATCAATGATTTGAGTAATAGTCATGGGATGTGGGAAATTGTTAATGAAATGCTAATAGTTTGCTACTTTGCCCTGTGGCTATCCGTGTTCTGGGACTAATATAATATTGATCTGAGGAGGTAGTAATGCAATTGGCTACACAGATTTCCTCTGAAAATCATTTTCGGGAAGTCCAGTAATTACAACCGATTCCTGTGCAATTATAATAATTACTTAGAAGTCATTTTACCCTAAGGACATTTGTAAATGTTTGTCACTCCTAACTGCAACAGGAGCCTTTCTGATCCTATAGCAAAGAAGTCTTCAGCACATCCACATCACCCTAACGGAATTACTAGTCTTGTGGGTATGCAAAATGATGGGAAGGGAGTAGAGGGGGAAAGCTCCTAAATTCTATCATTTTTACTCTCAGACTTCACAACACTATAGCTGTGAGGGCTCCTCATTTTTTAAATTCCACACATTGCATCTGTGTCAACTAGCATACATATAGGTCACTCCTTTCCACTCTGCATATTGCTCATTCTGGTTTTGCCACCAGCCTAAGGAAATGTGAAACCAGGGGGTCCCAAGAGAAAAAGTACATATTGTTGGGGGTTGTTTGTTCTGTTTTTTCCCCCTAATCCTTTCAACCTTGGCAGTCTCTGAGCACTCAAAAATCTTTCGATCCACAAGACCAGTTTTGGAAGCCATGTAATACACAACTTTCATTCTCTGAAGCCAGAGACACATGAAAGATGCCACAGCTGAAGTAGGATGATGGCTGAGGGTTGGCTAAACTAATCCAAATCATTCCCTACCAGCTGCTCTTACTGATTCCAACTGACCTGATAGTTCTGCTTTTCAGCATGCCATGCTTCCTGTATGTTCAGTGAAAACGGAACTAAGAAAGCAGATTTTCTATATATAATGCAATTAAGCATCAAGGAAGAAACCCACTCTTTAAAGCACATTAACATAAACTATTAATGAGCTTAAAGGACAACACTCACAAAAGAAAGATCAAGAAAGAGCTCTTTTGGTTTGGGGATAGATGATCAAAATACAAGATTATATTTTTGCCGAAGTGCCTCCTTAAGTCACAAAAACAGAAACTCAACCACTATCCTTGTCATAACAAAAGATAAGCAACATTCAGTTTTGAAAGTGTTTACCTATCCTTCCTATATAGTCAGAATTGTCCTTAGCTTCACACACTCTTTCACAATACTACACAGACACCATATGAAATGTGCTTTTTTTTTTTTAAGAGAAGGAATTAAGACTGCAATCTTCTAATCTCAGCATATATGATTTTTTTTTGCTGTTTAGACTTTAATAATGTGGATAAATGGGTAAGTATTAGGCTAAAATTCCTTAGCAGAATATAGTATTGTAAAATGACTTTGATACACAAATATACTAGGGAATACAGGGATAACTAAAACATGGTTGCTGTTGGTCTTAAGACATGTCTCCTCAAATTGCAACACATTAATCTTTACGGTATTTTTGGTTGCAATTTAGCAGGGGGCTTCAACATACACACTGAAGTATTTCAGTAGTCTTATTCAGGTCAGTGGAACTACTCCTGAATTTAAAGTTAAGCACATGCTGAAATGGTTTGCTAAATTGAGACCAGAATGACTAAATCAATTACTTTACCAAAATGTACATCTATTAAAAAAAGAGGGAGAATTCTAACACAACTACTGGAAAAAAAGAAAAGACTCCTTTCCCCCCCCCCCCTCTTTTCTATAACAAAGCCAATTTTCTAATCACACAATCACAATATCATTATGGTTGGAAAAGATCTTCCATTCCGTGCATAATCAAGAGACTGTGTGCATGCATTAGCTAGACAGCTTGTTACTTATCACCCATTTTATATGTAGAAAAATCATCTCATGTTGCACATGCACACACTGAAGTCCTGCACACAAGAAAATAGAAGACATTGATACCAATATGCCAAAACAGGCAAAAAATTCTGAAAAAATAGCTATTTAAGTCTAATTCCCTTTCCATCACTTTGAATAATTCTACAAGATTTTTGAAAACAGATTTCCCAGTTCTGGAGAATTCTCCATGCCTCAGTTTTAAACATTGTTTTCAGGATGTGGACAATATTTGGTATATTCAAGAAGCAGTGTAAATTTGGTGGGTAAATGTTGAAGTTTCAGCATAAATGTAAAGCTTCGCTTAGAGCAAATTTGTGAGTATCCTGACTCTTCCATTTACCCCATAAGGAGCAGGCTATTGTTTATGTGAGTCTTGTTTGTGTTTATCTGGATTTTATATAACAAAGACATAGAAAAGAGAGGCATAAGAAAACATTACTGAGCAAAATTCTACTCTCAGGCACTAGAAGAGCCTAAAAACAGTATGGAGCATGAGAAGTACAATCTTGAGTCAAAAAATTTATGTCTAACTTTTCCTAGCAGTCCATGCTCTTTCTATCCTCCAAAAAAGTGAATATGCCTAGGATTCTTGCAATTATATAAAACTTGTTCTTACTTCTCTTTAAACTTCACTTTCTTACAGCTAGAGTCTTTATTTGCACGTAGAGGTGACTTGTGCTTGTGTTCTGTTTTATTTGGAAGGATACTAAAACCACCATAGCATGACATTTTGTGGCAAGCAGTAGGGTTGTGCATATTGTGTATTACCTGCATACACACTGCACTAGTTAAGATTAAATTACAAGGTCTACCAAATCTCATGGCTAAGAGCACTATTATTATGCATTTATGTAGATCTATAAATGTTCCCTATACCTCAAGACTCTTACAAATATTCTTACCTGAAAACTGTTACTATGCTAACAAAATGATCACCATTTGAGATGGGACATATTTTTCCCATATGCTGCAAATGTTTCTTTGCATACTTATGAATTTACTTTACCTTCTTAAGAAACATTGGGCTTTAATTCCTACTGGTAAAAGGACACCAGATTGGATGGGCCACTGGTCTTTACTGGCATTTTAATCGCTTCGTTTATGAAATGGGAATAACCACCAGGGAGGATGGAAAGCACCACATAACTTTCTTGTTTCTACATTCAACGGAATAGCATTAACCCCTGACTTACCAAACAGCAGCTAAGTTAAACCTTTGTCACAGGAAATCTCTACACTGCTTCACTCATGTTGGAGGAGGTATTCAGCATTTTATTTTTGAAAACTGCACAGGTTGCTCTTTCCAGTCACCTGAAACACAAATAGCCCTTCTACAGTAATGCAATTTATTTCCTTATTGCTTTCAAGAACACATTTTCTGAATAGCAATTCTGTCCCTGGAAGCACAAGAGTTTGTAGGCTACAAAATGGCCAAGGCTTCAGGGCACCTATATGATGCAGAATACATGATTCATTACTTTTCTTCAATATCATATGAACAGGATACCATAGCCTAAAAGATGGTAAATTCAAAACAGAGTTTTTAGACTTGGGAATATTCCTGATATGAACTGCTAGCTGGAGGAAAACCCCATTTGCAAAACTTCCTCCTCCTTCCCCCAATCCTTTATCTGTGGATTCTCTGTTCAGCCATATCAAGCAAGCAAAAGGAAAGGTGACATTGCAACAGTTTGGAGCTAGCATGACATAATGAAAATTCAGATTCTCTCTCTTTTCTAGTAAGGTAAAAAGGTTAAATACACCTTTAAAGATCTAATCAGTCTAGTCAATTAGCGCCAGGCAAATTTTAGCTTGCAAATTGAGTGCTTTATGGCATTGTGGCTGCAAGACACTCAGAAGTTTTATATCACTGCAGGTTTTCAAATGAATTATTCTTTCACATGCTGATACTACTCTTCAGAATGAAGAGATTGTTTTGGTTTTCTGGGATTTATTCTAGAGCTGCTTGTAGTGGAAAATCTAAATTGTTTCTCTTTATCTCCCATTTCTTTTTCAAAAAACGTTACGAGACATAGCTGTCTCATCAGGGGACACAACTGCCCAAACCACTGCTTTGTCACTTGCAAGTGTCTTAAAACAAGCTGAGCCAAGTTTAACTTTCCTGACAGCTCTACACAGCCTGACAGCTTTTAGAAAGCAAAGGAACTTCCAGCTTACATTTCTTCATTTGCAGGTTTCAGTCCCAGCCTGCAGAAGTCTTAAGAAACCTCTTTGGTCAGAGGACAAACTTCTCTTGAAAAATCTTCCTGGTAGCCCCAATAGCAAGTGATGGGAGATTTCTCTGAAAGTTCAAAAAAACAAAATACAGCCCACAAACAAACATAATTAAACTGTTAAGCTTCTATTCACATGACTGGCTGCAACTGCAGAATAACGCTCTTGGCTTTCCTTTTTGTTTTTGTTTTTCTCTACTATTTTTCCTTTTACACACACACTGCCATGGGTTGTTTCTTACTCTATTTAGAGATGCACTGATGTGAAGCAAGTGCTCATTCTGATTAAATATTGCTTCTAGTCACCCACAGCTTAGTAGGATACACTTCATTTCTTATGTTCTTCCCCGACCTGATATCTCCTTTATAGTAAGTCAAGGTGGTTATGTCACTGCATTTCCCTCATTTGCTTTCCTTATTGTTCTACAGAACAAACACACACTCAGGCACAACCTCATGCTATTGGAACCTGATATCTGACAAGAAAATTTGTTTAAATACTATTTAAGTCTTCAAATAAGTTCCAAAAGTTCTGGAAACCCTGTTATTACTGGAGCTACAGCGGTTTCTAATATTAATACTTCAGTCATATCTCCTTCACAGAGACCATTCAGGCTCCAGATTGAAATGCATTGAAGTGCAGTTTACAGAATCTTGAAGACACAGCAAGCAGCATCACATTGTCAAGTTACTTGCCCGTCAGGGCATCCACGGAGTTAGCTATATAGGATATTTATAAATTCACACTTTTAAAAACAAAACATCGAAAAACCAGTCTAATATCTATACCAAAATCTTCAGATACCAAAATAATCTCCATCTAGACTTCACATCTGCTGTAAACTTTCAAGTTGATTTATGCTTTTAAGACATTTAATACTAGTTCTTTCTTGATTTGCCACACTGCTACAGCAGCAACAGCAGCTGTAGCATTTTGACTTGATGCAAGGCAACCACCACCTTTAACATATTATTAAAACACCAGTAAGCAAGGAAATAGTTACAGGAAAGCTCCTCTGCCTCCAGGAATTCATTCTTTCTGCCTTTCAGTCTCTGCTGACAGGAGAGGTCAGTGTCAGGAGGTCATTTCCCAAACACTTTTCCAGAGCTGCTCTCACCTGCACAGGTACCTCAGCAGATGAAAATCTAGTCCTCCATATTTTTGTGTACTTAGTAATTCCTTTAAAAAATACTGTGAATTCCAGCAGAGAGGCTGCTAGAGCTGATTTTAAAATAAATCTTTATTTCTCATACTCTAAGGGTGTCCCATATTACCAACGTGCTACCACTAAGCTCAGATCTGAAAGTTTCCAGAATGCATTATGAAATAATATCAAAATAAGACCAAGGCAGGATGTTGCAAAGAGAATTGAGGATGTCCTGGTTTCAGAGGGCCTCAGAGACGTTTAAGCAGCAGCAGTAACTTATCTCAAGCATGTGGTAGAGCACACGCCAAGAGGCCATATGTGCACGTGCTGAAAGGGGTCTAGGGGCAGACAGGTTCTCGCTACAGACCTTCTCCATCTCATTCCTTCAGGGAAGGTGCTCCAAGAGTTGCTCCGCCTCATCGCAGACACCAGTCAACGAAAGTACCATCTACACATGGAAAAGTCAACATTTCCTGAACATTTTCCCTCTGAAAAAGGAAAAAGGCTTCAAAGATATTATATGTCCTTAAAAGCACACCAAGCAACACTGCAAAAACAGAGACTGGAACATAACGGAAGTTAAGACTGCAGCTTTCCATGGGCAGCTTTGATTCTCCTTGAATCTTTAGTATTTCCTAAGTACCTTTTCAAAGAATGGAAGTCATGTGTTCACTGGTATCCAAGGGTATGTACTTATTCTTTCTTGCTTTTTCTTCTTGTTATCAATTGCATATCTGTATTCTAGAAGGAAAAAAAAAAATAATAAGATGAAGTGTTATGAACAAAAACCCTGTATGCAGCGAGTCTTCATGCAGGGGAGCTGGATTTATTTGGATGAGCAGATCCTTAACCAGATTGTTCACAGTGCTGAAACAGAAAACACAGTTGTTCTTTCCATGCAAAAAAAAAAATCCTTTGAAAAATAAATATTCAAGAGATATGAAACTTTCTGAATGTCCCCTTTCTTTTCATGCCTGTACACAAAAAGCTAAGTAAATGTGCAAACTGATGTAGCAAACTCCTTGGTTTGACATTCAGACACCATCCTGCCTTGAGTCAGAAGCATAAATAAAGTCCACGGTTTCTTCTCAAATGAATCAGTTCCATGGCTGGTGATAAAACCCATCACCAATTACATGCTTCATCTGGTTGAAGAAAGGTGGGCTGACTTTGCTAGAGAAATGTAGCAGCTGACTTCAGCCTCCAGGGACAATAATTCTATATTTAAAGTATGACAGGAGGCATATTATAAACTGCCACACAAATTTCAGATATTTACACATAATTTTCTCCTCTCTTTCCCCACCATCTCTTACCTGAAGTATATAGCACTAACATTCTTGCAGAAAACTACATATTTAGGAGAAAAAAGTACCTATCATAGAAATGATTGCTCTCTTTCAGTTATCTTTAAATCCACTCACATGTTTACAACCAGACAGCTCTAGTGCTCTGCCAGGAAACAGCATTCCCACTTCTCAGTGTTAGATCGCTTTTTTTTTTTTTCGTTCTGCTCACTACCCTGTGACCCATAGTTTTTACTTTACTCTGTTTCTATAAATCTAGATCATGTTCATTTAGTTTTCTCTTTCATTACCTGTACACAGAAAATAATCTTCTCAGTGTAGTCCACCCTTTTCATGGCAATGTACTGGATATAAATAAATATGTATATGTGTGTGTGTGTGTGTGTATGTATATAATATATTTAAGGTGAATAATATTTTATAAAACCCACAGATTGGTCAAATCATTTTTAAATCACACTATAACATAACTATGGCCCCAGATTTTCTTCTTACTTTCTCCATTCCTACCCTCCTTAATAAGAAAGCTTTTATATCTAAGACGGAGTAAGCAAATAAACTCTGTACCAACTCTCATTCATGCAGTAAAAAAAATCCTGATAACATTTTATTAAATGATGATCTATACCACAGAAACAAAACTAATTTGCACATCCACAATTCATCTGAGTTTGTGTTACTCTTTTATATCAAATGGCAAGAGAGAAATCGTGGCCAGAAGCACTGGTGTAAGCAGAGGCAGGATTTGCACCTAACAGAGGCACAACCCCACCAAAACATTGCAGAGGTGTGAGGGCAGAGCAGCTTGCCTGAGCAACTTCATATCTTTGCAGCAAATGCAAATATCTCCAGTGCTTGCTGTGGTACTTGAGAACAGTGTTGGGACACGGAAAACTGTGCTGGCTGTTGCAACCTTGGATTTCCATATCAATATGCTCCGGGGATCCATATCTGCTGGTTAGTACTCATAGCACAGTAAATCCTCATAGTTATTGTACACATGTATCTCATTGATAGCAATCAAAAGTTTGCCCTAGGACACCAAGCTTATGCTTGCCAAGTCTCAACACTATGCACTATTTTGTAGGTTATCACTAAATTAACATGTCATTACTGCGGAAATGTATTTGTTCTTCAATTTTGTAGGAAAAATGCAAAATATGCATATGTAACCTACATATGTTCATTCTTACTGACTTTCTTGGTTTATTTTTGCTGGAATGCATCATTCCACATATTGTTTTTTCTTTTCTTTTT
>JAVCKT010028596.1:20598-45228 GCA_032273925.1 Rhynchotus rufescens
GTAGGAAAACACAAACTATCTCCTTCCCTAAAAATATTTTATCTTGAGCAAAAAGGGTGAAGGAGCTAGTACATACTAATTCCAGCTAAATTTGAGTGCCCCGATCAAATCTGCTTTCAAAGCATCTAGGAGCCAAGAGAGCTAAGAAAAGACAATAAATACATAGCAAAAAAAAGAAAAAAAGAATATTTCTGCAGATCATAAACAGGAAGAGTTCTATATGTATTTCCAGGTACTATATTCAACATGTGAAAGTACATATTTAGCAGACCACTTCAGCACAACATATACACTTTCATAAACCAGTGACATTTTGAGGTATTTCAATTTCAAACACAAAAATTGTTTTAAATAGCTATCAAAAATCAGAAAATTAGCACTGAGTGTAGACTGAGTCTGGAAGAACTGTATGCCCTGAATATTTATTGTGAAGTTAGTACTTCCAGCTTACTACAAAGCAGTCTTTCAGAGGAGGAAAACATATAGCCTGCGCATAACAGGGAAATAAGGAAAAAGACCACAGCAGTATTTCATTTGCCACCAATTTCCTTATCAATATTCTGTACAAAATTAAGATATTCAAATACTGCCAATAGTCACAAGAGTGTACTGCTTTAGGACTGCCAAAGGCAGGTGACACTGGAACTGTGGAGCAGATTAATTCTTCCAGAAGCGCAACAAACCTATGCTCTCAGAGAGCAATTATTTCCTGCTTTGCACTGAGGTTTCCTTTACAGGAGAAAAGGCTCAATAGAGTTACTCTAGGCTATCTGTGCTTCTTATTGACAGGATCAGTGCTGCAGGTGCTTAATTGCCTAAAGCCATCACTTCCGAATGAAATAAAGCACTTCTCCTACATGCTTCCTCTCTTCCCTTACCTCACCGGAAACCTTACATTTATTTTTGTCCCAATGGGAAAAAAACTACTGCCAGCAACTAAGATGGGGCTGAATTGATTAAATGATTAGCATCCTAGAGTAGAAGCTTAGAAAGTGAATTTTCTATTACCAAGCAATTGCCATTGGAAAGTAATCTTGTTTATTAGCTGCACTTTTACCTTCTCTGGAGGGTTTCTTGACATAAGATGAAGTTTGTTCAGTCTATATAGTTTAAAACTATAACCATATCAGAAAAGCATGAACTTACTGTGTCATTAAACCCGAGTAGGGAGGAATGACCTGAAGAGGTCGTAGTATCTTACAAACCTTTTTATTATTTCAATTATCATGGCCAAATATTCTGTTTTATACTGCAAGTATAAATGAGATTTCACAGTCTTTCCAGATGTGTTTACATCCTAATTAATTAGAGTAATTGAGATAAGCAGCAAGAATGAGACTGCAAAAAGCACAGGAATAGGTATGAAAAGGCAAGGCAATGAAAGCCAATTCAGTAACCATCTACCCACAGAAAGCTGCTGGGAGGTACATGCAATAGACTGTCTGCACAGCTTGTTCTCATGCTGAATTTATAATTTCCAAGCTTCAGTTTAAAAGTTGTGACCACTTCTTTTCCTTTGAAGGACGAAAGTTCACCCTCACAAAGATGGGTTTTTGGTTCTTTCTTCAGCAGGAAAAAATGACTGATGCTGTATCAAAAATTCTTCATAACACCAAAATGCATTCACTTTTTTGACTTAGCAGAACCACTCTCACCAGAATTTAAGGCACTTGCTTGTTCATCATTCTGCCTCTACCTTTTCACCTTAGGTAGTTCTGCATTTTTAGGAGATCCAGAAAAGGCTACTGTCCTGCCCATCATGAGCTCTGTGCACCATCTGCAGACACAGTGTTCTGCATACGCTACATTTACGGATTTGGTGATTTGGATGCACATTCAATCAGAGAGGAGACTGATTGATCTTAACACACTGCCAAGCCCCAGCTTCAGATTACAAATCAAAACAATCTTTCTCAAGTTGGGTGTTATTACTTTTCGTTTGTTGCTTATTGATTAACTGTCAAGGCTAAGATCTTGTTTTTTAAAATGAGGCAACTGTGGTGGTCTTTTTTAAAAAGTTTATAACAGTACATATATATAAACACACACGTTAAGGCTAAGGTGAAACAGGACAGTTCAGTGGGGCATTGCTGGGTATTAAAACCTCTGCTCACAATGACCTTGTGAAATAGAGCACTAACTCACTTTCCAAATCTCATGTCCAGTCTAATTTCAAGACAAATTTCCATGCTCTTGGGGAAATTGCACAAAATGAATTCCTACCTTTTTGGTATTTTTCATTGTGAAATGGGACATACATTAACTGTAAGGAGAACAGAGCCCTTTGTTTTAAAACAATGAAGATTCAGGGAGCCTGTTATTTACCTAGACTAATCCAAGCTGACCTACATTTAAAACACTTCTTGCATCTCAAAAAAAATATCCCCATCCATTTAGTTCAAATCCTAAACCAAAGCCCAGGCAAACCTAGAATTTCTGGAGCTGGCAAACAGGGACAACAAGAGCCCACAAAAACATAAAATTCAGTTGAAAGCTAAAATCTTCAAATCATTTCAATTGAGGCAATAAAAGCATTTTTCCCCATGAAAACCTTCCTATAGAATTATAATAAAACTAGGTTAAAAATTTCACAAAAATTCTCAGAGCTTTGAAAATACTGAAGTATCTCACACTTTAGTCCATGTTGCACTGCTGATACAAGGTTCTCTTTCACTACTATACATACACTAAAATCTGCTGTTCTAGGAATTAATGTTGTCTTTTCTTCTGTTAATGAGGTCTTGTTCATACATCTCTATTGCACAAAGCCAGTCCTACATTAAACAAAAACCCAGTCAGCTTTTCTCTTTTGCTTTGGCAACAGTTATTCCCCAGCTCTGGGGATGGGACATCCCAACAGAAACTCCACAATGAAGATTATGAGAAATGCCCCATACTCTGTATTTGTGTTGCTCTAGTTGAAATGACCTAATAAGTTAGCAACAAAGAGCAAATAGTTATAGAGGATTTGAAAGTGTCAGTGCTGCTGGGTGGGTAAGCAGGAGTGACAGTGTCCCTGACTATTGTCCCTGACTATTTTCCTTGACATTTTTGGTCCTAGCAAAGGCTTTATTACAGAATTGCTCTTTTCCTTCCTCTCAAAGCTATGACTAGCCTTGTGCCTTAACTACTACAGACAATATGTCAAAAATGCTATAGACCATTCTTTTCCTTGCAGAAATAAATTCCACCTCTTTTTAATTAAAAACCAGTAGCCTAGACATTCTGGCTGTGAAGAGTAGATTCCTGATGAATCAAGCCTTTGCATTTAATTTAGAATTTACTTTTTTTGATAAATGGAGAGCATCAGCTTTTCAGATGGAATCCTTAAAATATATTAAGATAAAGCCAACTAAGACAGAGGCAGCATTTTACTCTTTTGGGAAAAAAAAAAAGGGTCTGTTTCCCCAGTTCTTGCTGATATGTAAGCTAGCAATAAGTATCACTGTTGATGACATACACAGGGAATATTTGAAATATGAGTACAGTCTGTTTAAAATAAGAATACAATATTTGGCTGTACAACTGGAGGATGTAATAATGTGATAAAAGTGACAGTTTTCTATTTCATATGGCAGCAGCCATAGAACACAAGATGTGACAGAAAAGACTTGGAATAAGCCGCTCGGAATATGAGTCAAGTATTGTTCACTTGCAAGCTTCTGAGTTGTTTTTGTAAGGGCTTCAGATATAAAACACCAAAATAATTTTATCAAATTAAGATGACAGTTTAGCACTGCTTTCTATAAGAATAATTGATAAATTTGTTTAAATGATCATAGTAAATGTTCTCTTAGCTGTTATTAAAGCAATCTTACTAACAAAAGTTCCCTTTCTTTAAAAGCAATTATCACTTTTTTTTTTGTTTTAATCTCCTTTATTTCTGGATATCAATACACAGGTTGTGAACAAGCTGTAGGTTCTGAATTGGGCTCCTTTTTACAGACCTATGGAAAAATACATGCATTTCAGAAGAGATGACAATGTGGACAGTAAACCTAACTTATACATGAAGAGTAGCAGAAATACAGATGTTTACTATCTCACTTTTTCAGGATTTTCCATTTAAGATATATAAATATACCTGATTTCTCTGAAATATTCTATTACAGATGCAGGCAATTCTGTTCATTTTCATGTCAAATGAATATCACATTTTTTTTTCCTCTTAAATCTAAAATTAATGTTTGGAAAACCAGTGAGAAGTAAAACTGATCTGAAGCAGTACTCCCAGAACAGCGAGTGTCAGCTTGTGAGAGGACACCTTTATTGCAATTTATGTATAAATGTGTTTTTAGAAGTAGCCATGGGACAACTACTTACAGCAACCACAAAGAAACTATTTTTTAATGCTTTGTTTTGCCATACACTACAGGAGAGAAGAAAGTACAAGCCTAATCATGTATTTCTGACAGATGATGCTATTTAATGTGTGTTATATGTAGCAGCAAAAGAAATCCCTACACTGTACTTACATAACACTTATTCCAGGGACTGCAATAATGGCTATGCAGACAGGAGTCTCTTCACTCCGCTAGTGCTCACCTTGTCCATGACCCAAGTGCATCGGTCCACAGCACTTCTGCGAGCTGGTTTAGGTGCTCAGGAGCAGGGGCACAGCTGAGGTGTCCCCAGAAGCTTAAGGAGGAATTCAGAAGACAGCCTCAATGAAACCTAGGCAAGGTTTAAACAAGTTTTTGAAGACTACTAGGCTATTTATATTCATAGCACAACGTCATTGCTATATCTTTGCCACTGGAGAAGAATCTACAACTTCTAATTGTGTTAAAGTAAGCAAAGTTATACATTAAAAATATAGCTAGCTGGCAGTTCTCTGAGCTTTCTGAAGCCTCAAAGTTAGTCTCCATCAAGGGGCACTGGGAGGGAGCTCCTGCACTCAAAAACCATGCAAGGGAGGCAATTTCAGACCTACTGCAAGAGGACAGGTCAAGCCCACTATTGGGCAAATTAGTAATGAAAATTCTTTTAAAATACACAAAGCACAATGAGAAATAATTGAAGTTACTACATTAAACAAAGGTGGGAGAGCTTATAACGCATCAGGAATTAGAGAGGCAGCAGTAGCTTGCTCTTTTCCTTGACTACTTGCTTCCTGCTTTGGTCTTCTGCCCTAAGCATCTCCTTCACAGCTTCTCTCCTTTCCTACGCTAGTTAAATAAGGAAACTTCAGCTAATCAACACAACAGTTTCACAGTCACCTACTTGTTAGAGAGTTCACTTTTCATTGCAGTAGAAGACAAAACAGGTCAAAACTCTGGACTACTTCTTTAGACTTCCCAGTTCCATCCAGCACCAGTCTAAGAGATTCCCTTCTGCTAAGGTAAATTAGGATACAGGTGGGGATGGTTCCTTACCTATCAAATACATACACACCAAATCCTTATTTCTTTCTAACCATAACCGAAAATAGCTCACATACATAAAAAGGGGGGAAAAAGGGAGGATGGGGAAGTGTCAAAACCTGATACCTAAGGAATTCAGGAAATTTGGGAAGGAGATGAGGAGGAAAGTGCAGGGACTTAGAATCTATTCTGAAAATTAGCCCCAGACACTCATATTTAAGTGAACATTCCTTGAACATCAATCTGTGTCACAAGCTGTGCATCAAGAATCCTGCAACTCATTCAGAGAATCCAGACCATCTCCTGCAGCTTCTTGAGGTTCTGCTCAACACACCTGCAGCCTGGCTGGCAGTAATAGGTCCCACGTTGCACAGAAATACTGCATAGTGCGAAAGCACTTGAGGGGAAAAAAGTTAGGAAAAGCAAAGCAAGGTTTACAGAGTAAGCAAATATTAGTCCTATAAAAAGAAAAAAACCACAATATTAGGAATGAACTTCCGTGACTCCTGTAGCTTAGCACAGGTTAGGCTGCAGAGTGTCTACCACAGCAGTAAATAGACCTAATTTTAAGTGAGCTGCACAAATTACAAAAAAAGGTTTTAAGAAACCAATCTGCATTCCAAAAAGAAAACAACACAGTTGCAAAATCAGCAGCGGAAGTGAGACCTCTGAGAAACACTCATTTTTTGTTAACAGCAATTCCTCTATTTTTGCTCTTCATCTTGTGTTGGTAGTCAGTAAGTTTAGAGTTTTTAATAACTGCACTTCTTGCATGGCAAGTATCACATCAACAAAGGCCCTTTCAGGAAGGGAAGTATATTTCTCAAAACTCATTTTGTGTTTTGGATGTTCTCAAACTGTGTCAGGTTTTCAGAATATCTAAGGGAAACCTCTCTGGGGTCCAAGTCCCTGACTGCTAATAATTTAGGAACCCATGCAATGGATTGATCTTGCAATCGAGCTCCCTCAGGGAGCTCGAGTCCCCCTGCAAGAAACCACATCTTACAAGAGAAACCGGACTGTAAAATCAGCTTTTTGAGACTATTAAGGATGCCAAGCACAGAGGAGTGTCCCAAGCTGTATTGCAACCGACAGCAGCACATTGTAGTGTAAGAACAGCTTCCCCTTGGACTCACAGTGTGGTCTGAGGTAAGAGCTGTCTACAAAACCAGCCACATTATAAATGCAGTTTAGCTGATATTAGTAACTGAGATGCATCATCTTCTGAAAGAGATTAATTTTTAACTACCAAACCACTACCTCCTTCAGTGATGCAAAGGTGTACAGACCTCTGAGCAGCTCATCTATTTTTGTTCTAGCTTGTACTAGTTTTTCCGTCCCCATGACACTGAAACATCAATGCAACAACAAATTTGACAGTGACGCAGTTATTCTTTGATTCTCCAAATTTCTCTATGGTATTAGTTTAGTGTCTCCTCTTTTATTACCAAGTCACTCTGAAAAGCCTACTGACCCCTCGATGGTTCTCTGGGGGAAGGAAGTTGCCTGGCAGGCCACAGGTAGTTCATTTTACTTTGCAATTTCAATTCTGCCTCCTCCTGAGTAAAAGGAAAGACTCCATTCCACTGGCAGTCAAAAGGAAATGTCTTTCACACATATAAAGTATTTGCAAGCACTGCAACGTGATTTAACATTTAATGAATAATGAATGATGGACACAATACTTCTCTGCTCTTTGTTCCCTATATTCTGCCAGTTGGACTATTATCTATCATTTGTCACCATATAAGTCTATGCTTCCTGCTCTGTGTGTAACAGAACAGGTAATTACTTAAGGTTTTTTTCTATCTAGAACATTATACTGCACCTCTCCAGTGCACAGTTTGAATTTAGATTTTTCAATAAAATACAACCATTCAAAACAGACAAGGGATCAGTCAAAAGCGCTTTTCTAATGCCAAAGTCAGTTGCCAACAGTTTACTTCACTTTTCTCTGACACCAGCTTGTTGCTTATTACATCCAGAATTTTGCTCAGAATTACTGGCTCTCTCACTCTCTACCATATGCTTGCAAAAAAAAAAGCACCCCAGTAATTTTACCACAAATGACATCTATACAGCCATTTTTACCATTTGTGTTTTTCTCTTAAATTCAAGTGAAGGTATCAGGAAGTTTGTATTTTTTCATACCCACTAAGAGCTATGAGGTTTGCTCCAGCCCACCACCCATAACAGCTTGGACAGTTGAGTTTTGAAATCTGCCAAGAAATTACAAATATGACAACTCTCCACAAGAATAAAAACCAGTAGGAAACATCAATGCATGTTTCTGACAGTCAAATAAAATTATGCTTTCTAGTTCCATGAACTCAAGAAATTTCCTAAAGGTCAACATTATTCTACCTGTGACAAGTTTACCCTGGACTTATAGTGTGGTCTGAGGTAAGAGCTATATTGGCTCCAGCTTCCCCAGAAATCAGTCACCAGCTTTCTTTGCCTAGTTCAGTGGAGGCTTTCTATGAAAGCCTTTGACCGTGCACTGAAAGAAACGGTACAGCTCCAGCAAGAAGGATGCTTCTTGGCTGCTCACCTCTATCTCTGGATTAATGTCTGTGGGACTAAGAAATAGGTGCTACATGTCCTTTTCTACTCCAGATCCACACTGCAGACACATTCACAGATCAGGCAACAGTGACTGCTATTACAGACATGGCACTCACCAAATATGAGTCTTTACAGTTATCAGTGAAATCAAACTATTGCCAAGTATTGGGAGAAAGATGCCTCTCTTCCACACTGCTGCTCTCATTAGATGAGCAATTGGCTCTAGTGCTTCATTTGGGTTTCATCTGTCATCCAGATTGAGAATGATCTTTGCTAACACGAGGAGCAGATTACCAAGTTATAGCTTGTTGCCGTGTATTTTCCATACAAATAAACAGATTAACAGAGATCAGGCCATTCATTCAAAGCCTTATCACAGTACAGGTAAAAGACTGGGGGGGAAAATTCAGATACTTCTTATTCTACTACTCTCATACACTCCCCTTTGTGCTCAAGCAAAAAAAAACAGTATTTTCAGCAAGTTTTTTGCTTTGTTCTTTCTCCCCCTGATTGCACATGATGAAAATAATTAAATTCACTAAGAAAGGAGGGAAGATACAAATTAAATGATCTTTCTCAAGAACTCATTTCTATCAATAGCAAGCTATTAGCCAAGCCATTGCAAGCAATGGAAAGGCTGTACACACTAACAGCAGCCCATTAGTATGCTCCTTAAGTACAGTAGAAATGCCATTTGCCTTTAGAAGAGAAGCAGCAGAAAAGATTAGTGATGTATCTGAGAAGAAAAAAGGAAACGACTTCTTTACCTGGAAGGAAAACCCTTGCACATAAGCTTAGCCTTAGATGTAGAAGAGCCAAGGGCAAAGCCCACGTGGAAAACTCTGGCTATGGAGCTTGTCTCCCAGTTCTCCCTGCGTGCAAACCCTGCAACAACTCATCAGGCCAGTCTCAAGATGACATCCAAAGAGCATAGCCTGTCCAACAAGACCATGCATTTATTCAGCCTGGAAAAAAAGTTACAAAAGATGACAACCAGGCACCTACAATTGCTAAAGTAAATTGGAAAATATCAAGGGCAAACTACCTACAAAGCTGGAGCCCATTAAGTGTCTCCATTAATTGTCCTCAAAACATATTAAACCCTGGGGTTAGGATTTTCATACCCTGACAAAATGGTTATCTGCAATACTCATGACTCCAGCATACTATGATTACTAATGAGATAATTAGTGAGGGTTGTAACTAAGTCTAAGACTTTTGAACATTATTTCCCTTCTACCTTCTTGCTAGTTTTTTATTACGATGAAACAAACTAATAGCAACATAACCATCCAAAAATGGAAAATAACGTGAACTAAAATGCCTAGGTTGACAATCCTATTAAAAGTATTACTGTTTTCTTTTGCAAACATTGACTTGAATAAGAGCTCTTAAAGCATGCCAGTTCACAGTTACTTCAGTCCAGTGACTATCATCTTTACTTTTAAGCATAATTTGATGAACTCAACCTGAAATTACGCTCAGAGACATATATTTCATAGAAAGTATTTTCCTTTAACAACTTTTAGCTGTTTTTTTTTTCTTATCCCCTCCAAGCCTTACACCGATTTCCTCACTTCTACTGAATCCAGCCTCTCTGGTTTATCCTTTGCTCAGTGATCTTTTTGCTAGAAAAGTGCCCCACAGCAGCATTACAGCTTGCACACAACAGAGCAGACGCTCACATTCAGCTTAAAACCCACAAGAGGCAACCTTGGATTTCTGCCATATCCTTCTCTTAGACCATTCAGGGAAAAAATTTAAACAACAGTTCAGTTAAGATCATTACTTACTACCCCAATATTTCCATTCTCCCCAAAATCACTCTCCAAGTCATCTCTTCTTATCTTCCCCCTCCTTCAGGGCAGACAAAGCTTTTGCTTCTAATTGAATTTGACAATTCAGAAAATCGCTTAGGAATACATCACGGCTTTATTTCCAGCATTCGACTCCTCCATGTTCCATAATGGATGATGCCTGTAGTTAACTGAGGCCTGAGAGTTCCCCAAAAGACCATAAAGCTTTTCCAATACAGATAGCTATTAAAGCAACATGTCCTAAGATTTTTTCAATCTGCAGACTATCTGACAAAAATACTCAACCAAAATTGCAAGATAACCTCTTGTCCTGGGAGGTCAGTTCTGGTCTGTCACACAAGTTGCTGTTTTGATCTGCTGTGAAAAGTCAGCTCAAAGGACAGCCCTGTCCCCACAACGAGCACCAGGTCCCAGTTCCACATACCAGACATATAACTGCCACTCACCACATACGGTCACATTTATCATAAAATATGCCTTAGATAGTACTCAAAATATTTCCCTGTAAAAGCTCAGGTTAAGGAAACTTGTGTTTCAGCTAATTTGGAGTGGGTGAGGAAAGGAAGAAATATCAATTCTATTTGAAGTTTGGCACTTTCTCCCCAAATAGGCAACCTAACACACTGTCCATAAATTGTAGGAACAGAAAAGATTTATGATTATCTATGGTCAAATCAAAACCTTCACTATATTCTGCTGTTCTTTGACAAAAACAAATCGGTGAGCTTTTTTTTTTTTTTGAATATCATGTACAAAACTTACGCTCGCAGTGTTATTCATATGCTTAGGGTAAAGCCTGACATCCACAACCCACCTTGTAAATAAGGAACAAAAGTCCCATTCATGCCCATTCTCCCCCTCAGCAAGCCTAAGAGTCTGTATCAAGTAAAGACATTGCATGGGATATACAATTTCATGAGATCTTAGATTAGGCAGAGAAAAGGTAAAGAAACAATAATACCTGTATCTCCCCCTTCCTCCATGCTCCTCCCTGTAGGACACTCTTACAAAGCATTCATGAAGTTTATCATAAAAATACTAGGTCAGCAATTCAACATTCAAATTGAGCCATACTATCTCAGTAAACAAGAACCTCAGTAGCTCTGGAGTTAACAGTATAGACTCTAAGCTTAAACTTGCTTCTGAGGATGTTCTCTATTGCCTCTAATTTTGCAATGATAAATGATCCATCATCTAAACTGCTGTTAAAAGCAGCAGCACAGAAGAAAACCATAATCCTATCCAAGAAAAATCTATTTAGAAATGCACAAAAATCTTCATTTTTGGTGCCCTCTTTCCCAAATTTGCCTACTTGGCTTTTGAATCAAGTGAAACAAATAATAAAACATTTGATCTCAACAAAATGAATTTGTGGTTAATGCCACTCCAGTGTGAAAAAATATAAGAATTTAAAACAGCTGCAAGTAATATCTTTTCATTTGGTTGTAAAGAATGTTCTTCTGTTTAGTTGCATCTTTTGCTGCATGTCGCTCTTGTGCCAAGACTAGGGTTGCTGAGTACCAGTCTTCTGATTCCTCGTCTGAGTAGAAGCCATTTCTCAAGTTGACGAGAGCTGAGATCAAACAGCAACGCTATTAGCCCTATTTGCTGTACCATTATTTTCAGCTATCCAATTTTTCCCAGCCTGCTATCACAGCCTGTGAAGTATTACAGGCTTTATTTGCATTTGTCTGTTTGTGGGTCTAAGTGGTTATTAATTTGTTTAATCTAAAATGGACTTCTACCTTGTTTGTGATGCTAAAAGCTGAGCTACGCCCCTGCCATCGTGAAGCTGCTTCCAAACAATGAGCGCCTGTTCCCAACCACTGCAATCTGGCTTCCAATGATCTCCGCAAGTTGCACATTTAATTAGAGTGAAAAAAACTCATTAAGGTAACTAGAATATTAAGATGATAGCACTGTTCTGTGTAGCAGTGTGCACAATCTAATGTGGCAGATGGCACAGACTGCAGGCACCTGTGCTGGGTTTGCTATCTTGCTGACAGATACAAAGTCAACAGTATAATTGTAAGATACATAATCATAAAACAGGATCTGAAAATAAAATATCCATTAAATCTTCTGTTTCCTGGATGCCTGTTGGTTCATAAAGCAGCATTTCACATTCAGTCACTGAATGCGAAACAAGAGATGCACAGGTTGAGGTTTTATTTTTATTTCTTTAAACGCCACTTACATTTTTATACTTTAATTTCCTTCAGGAACTGTACTTTTCTTTTTGCAGCAGTGACAATGCAGCACTATCAGGGTCATGGGAAGCCTTATTCCTCCTTCACCTACATCCTCAGATGACATATTCACTTTTGCTCCTCATTAATCCAGACTCAGTGCTCCGAGGGATCAGATTAGAAATGTACAAGCTTTAAGATGCCCCAACTTGAAGCTACTTTCCTGATAACACTGCATACAGATGTGATGTGAAGTCTGATTTCTCTATGCAAAATTTTATTTTTGTTGGGTTTTACATACCTGTTAAAATCAAAAAAAGATCAGTAAATCTCTGAAAAGTTTTATCTGAAGTTATATTTAAAATGGAGGAAAATACATCTAAGAAATTCATATGCCTTAATTCCCTTTCCTTTTCAATCCAAAGCAAAGTCAGATGATTAAACTGCCACAAGACCACACAAAATAAATGCTATATTTTTTCTGGTATGTTTGAGGAGGGGGAAAATGTATATCACTTGCACACAGGACTACTGGCAGCAACAACATAGTAACCACTCACAGAAAAGAGGAGATAGAGAAGAAAAATATTTGTTACATTCACCTTCTAAAAATGAAGCTCTAGCAAGAAGCACTTCTCCAATACCTAATGCCTTGTGCAATCCAAAAAAAGAAAGCAAAATAAAAAGTTAGCCACCTCAGCATTTCAAAAACACCACATTTCCTTTTTATTTGCTTTTGTTTAACTTCATAGAAAAATAGTAGCTTGCAGCATGCCTTCTTGGAAAGATTATATTAAGATTCATGACCAATTTTGTCGTCTGGACCATGCCAAATCTTGCAAACCAACCAGTGTGTGCTTTATTGAGAAATGCCTTTCACAAGTGTGAGGCTAAACTAATCTTTAATTCCTGGGGCCCAGTTTTTGTCTTCTAGTTTTCTCAGTGCAGAGAGAAAATACAGCCGTGAAATGCTACTGTCTTGGAGAACTTTAAAGGCTTCTGCCTTGGACCTTTTGCTTTACCTAATAAAATTACAATTTGTATTTCATCATTTAAAATCTATGCACACAATTTAGTGTGGATTTTTTTCCAAAAGCCTGGATTGTTCCAGGCAGCTTTGTCAGAAAGTGAACTGCAAATTTTAATGTTGCAGTGTTTTGGATTTCTTTCTCATTATTTAAATAAGCTTGGATGTGTTCCTCTAATCAATGATGAAAATTAATTTCTTGTAATTCCTGCATAAATACATCTCATCAGCACTGTCTTTTTGTACCACAACCCCAAAAGGGCAAGACACGCCAACCAACACATGCTGACAAATTCACAATTATTGGCACCCAATGTAATGCCATCGTGTTTTGTGAATGTCCGTGTTTTCAGAAAGCCATCAATCTCTCCATCTCTCCCTGCAGGCCACCACCTTGTGTGGTGCCAAAACCACCTTATCCATTTCTTCAGCATGATCTTTCATCTTTAGGTCAGATATTTAGCCTACCAGACAACATTTCTATTATAAAGTATTCTTTCATTCCAAGACAGACATTTAGACTGCCCTATTTGTCAGAGAAGTTGTCCTTCGTTGAAGAATAGTCTTACAGAAGGCAATGACATACATATGAGAAAACCGATGCTAGATTTGTCTTCTGTGAGAGAAAAATGAAACATTTCACAACAGAGCACAACACCTTGGCTTCACAAGAAAATAAAGTGCTATGGAAATACTGAAATACCCTGGTCATACTCAAGTTTAATACTTAGGCTAATTTATATGCAATGCTAGTCTTGCAACTCAGTTCACATGAAATTGTCCCAGAAGCACAATAATTACCCATTCTTTAAGACTATTAAAATATATGATGTATTTTTTTCAGAAGAGTATGAATAAAATATGCAGCATGAAAAAATCTATATGAGTTCCATATAAGTCTTTATAAAGATAATAAAAATGAGTTTAAACTTTTGTTTATTATAAATTATTCCTTGTTTCCCTTAAGCAAAAGCAGACAACTGGACAGAAAATAGCAAAAAATATCATCTGCAATAACCTCTCTCACTTTTCTGATTATGGTCCACAATTTTTCCTCTTCCAGGAGGAATCTCATTACAATTGAGTTCAGTAGAGTTCTCACGAACTTTCTCTAAGATAGGGCACTATTTATTTTGATCAAATTTACAGAGGAAGGAGAGAAATGCCAGGAAACTATATTAATGCAAAAATCCTAAGCTCTTCCCAGACTAACTTTCATACCAAATTTTTATACCTTAAGGAAAAGAGTCTGAGAAAGCGTTTTGCATGAAAAGAAAAAGTTTGTTTCTCTAAGAATCAACATCTGGGAAAAAAATAATTCAGTCATCAACTCTTTGAAAAGAGTTTCAGTTGCCATATTCCACTTAGATTAGGCAGTTTCTTCACATTAAATTTGCACTGCTCTATTTGATAGAACTAAACATAGATCTCGTTTTTTCCTGTTTGAGCAGATTTGTCAGTCACACAGCAAAACGCCTACCTCCTAAGCAAGAAATGCTCTTCTAATACCAACTGGAAATATAAAGTAGGGAAGTATTCTACCTGAGAATATTGAGAAGGGTGGGTTGAAATAAAGACTAGGTTACAAACGCTCTGTAGCTGGCAGCAGTATATTGCATGAAGAGATTTCTTTCATCAATTTGTTAACACACACTTTGTTTGAAGGCTTTGTCTAGCAGCATAAAACAATTTTATCCCGAAGAAGAGATAAGTGAATGGTCTGCTCAGCTATAGTATCCCCTCATATTACAGTTCACTGTAATACTTTAATCCTTAGCAGATTATTGTGAGGAGGCCTACCTGCATGATGATGCATTTATTGTCCATGGAAGCATTTTATGTGGAAACAACTTTGAAGAGCAGAAAAAAATAATCAGACCTGATTTTCCTCCTACCCTTTTGCAGTTCCAAACTCTCCTAAAACAAGTCTAGAGAAGTAAAAGTCAAGAATCACTGTTTTTAAGCTGTGGACATATATACTGAAAAAAAGTCACAGGTGAGCAAATTGGCTTTTCATGAAATGAGCAAAACCACCAACAACAGGCCCAGAAAAAAATCCTTTATTTTATATAAACAATAAAGAATTCTTCCTTTTAAGGTCATCTATTTCCAGAACAGAAAAATCTTTCCTGTCACTATTTCAAATACAAGACTGGCTTTGGGACCAGATGGCATTCCTTTTGGTGCAGAAAGTCCACAGATCTGTACTTTTTGTTCCAGACAGTTACAGATGTTGGCAGGCTGTACATCCCTAGATGCAGGCATAGCACTCGATCACATGTCCTGGGTTACCCGTGACAGTGCTCAAGCCATCGTCTATGCTCCTTACCTTGTACTTGGACTTCCTGCTCAGAAAAACACCTACTTGGCAATACAAGAACTAAATACCATGAACATCACTGTTCAAATATTTGAAGTCAGACTTCCATTCCCTTAAATCACCACTCTTCTCCTGTTCCTTTTCCACAACACTTAATTGCTGCATCTAGGGTTACCAAGTCCTGCTGGAACAAGATATCATACACAGGCGATGGGAGTATCTTTTAAGGTAACACACTTGAATCGAAGTAAATTACATGGTTCATTTACCATCTATTTACTTGTTAAATGATACAGCCAGATCCTTTCATATTTTAATTTTCAGCACAGCGGTAGCACCTTAGCCTGGCATTCTTTACTTTGAAACAGTATTTTAACTGTGTCATGGAACTAAATCTCGTGCTCTGCCAAGCTCCCATAAACAAATTTTCTTACATGATTCTCACACATTTTGATGCCATTCACATGACTGGATTATCATAAGTTATTTATATAATAATGATATATTTTCTTCTAGGAAGACAAGAGGAACTAGGAGACTAGTTCTAAAATTAGGAAAACAGTCATAAAACTTTAAAGTACTTAATTTCAAAACATTTATTTCCTGTGTTATTTCATGTCGTCCACTATACCAGCCAAATTCAAAGCAGATACTGGTTTAAATCATATTGTTATACTTTTTAGAGACTGAGCATCTTATAGTAACATAAATCTAGTTATATGCACCTATTTCTGCATTCACTTATTATACTTAAAACAAGTAGGAAGAGGAAAATGGGTGCACACTTGAGTACCTGCTCAACATAGAAACCAGCCCGTCAGAATTACCAAGGCTTTCTTTGCCTGATATAGGCCACTTTCTCAGTAATAACAAGTAACTCCTCTGTGAATTATTTCAGATTTAACTGATTTAGTACCACATTTGTTTGTTTTATACAGAATACAAAATATTAACAGCTCATTAAAAAAGCTGTAAATACCCATTATATCCAATATATGTAATTCACTTGAGGATAGACACCAAGTGGGCTGTGACCAGATTTTGGGGAGGTGGGAGGAGGTGGGTGAGAGCAGCTTTTCCCAACCTGTAAAGAGCAGATGAGCATGTGTTGCATGAGATATGAAATTGCAGAACTTAGGAGGGTTTATTATTAGCAGAAGGACTCATTTTCTGACAAAACAGGGTGGAGAGAGAAAGTAAGAAAAGCAACAGCACAGTGAGATTCAGCCCCTTTGGGGATCTGAAAGCCAAACCCAGCATCCTTTCAGGACACTGACTTTTCTGGCATCAGAAGGATACCTGTCTAAAGATTCTTTGGAAACTGAAATCAGGATTTCCTTTAATTGTTTATTTGCTCATCTCCCTAGACAGCTGCCTTAAAAATTCAGGCCAGCACCTGACATACCACAGAAACACATTCCAACTCCAAAGATTGTCTTGGACTTGCACTGCATGTAAAAAGAGCCAAGAGTAGAGCAACATTGGTAAGAAACAACATGGAAGCCATTCCACAGATCAAACACATCTGCAGGCTTGCAGCAAATAGCACACGTGAGCATCAGGGTAGAAACTCTTCCATTCCAGTGAGAAATAAAAGGAGGAAAGAACAAACACTTGTTCATGAAGGTGAAATACAGCACAGCTTATCTGTAATGAGAGATACTGTGCTGGAGCTGAACCTTGCAAAGGCTGAGAAGATTCAGACTGCTTTACTAGGAAAACAGAGACCAAAGTCAGGTTTCTCAAGAAATATTTCATGGGGTAAGGGGCGGGGCAAATAACACACATCCATACAAGTTATGATTGCTGTACATTTGCCTCAAAAACAGCACTTAGATTTCAAGTAAAATGAAAGCAAAACATGGCTCATGTTCATTCCTCAAACCCATTTATTAGCACAAAAAACCCTACACAATAATAAAAGCATAAAGAATTTCAGATACTTTCATATATCCTTCAAAAACCCTTTAGAATACTCAAAATTGCCCAAGTCAAGATGAAGACTAGGATTTGAGGACTATATTTCTATACTTGCCTGAGATCTGGCTGCCAAAGAGAAATAATATGCCTACAGATATCAGCCCAGGTCCAGGTCACACCTTCGCCCAATCAAAGGCTATTTAAAAGCAGCAGAAACTATCTCTAATATCTTAAACAGTCTTAACTAAACAAGACAGCTCAGAGGTGCTACAGCAAAAGCTGCAGGTTGGGCCCAGACCACTGCAGAAAGGACCTCCCACACACACTCCCCCACCACAATGCCTGGTTTATTCCTTACTTCTCCTCCCCTTTTACATCTCCTCTTGCCCTCTTAACTTGCTTCTGCTAAGTGGTTTTTTTCTTGCCCATAGATTGGAGCTGCCAGACTTATTAAAAGTCTGATTTTAATCAGGCCTTCAAGGCACTTATATAAAATAATTGCATCCTTCCAGCTATCACGAGCATCTAATTCAAAATCAACACGCGCTATCGCCCTGGAATGCGGGAGCAGAATTTACTAGTTCTCTTCTGAACTACTACGTTGCAGGACTGCACTAATCACACTCAAGGGACTAAAATCCCTCCAGAGCAAGTCAAAGTGGGAAATCTTCTGCCAGGTTTTCCTTTCATTCTTCATCTCGTTATTTTTGGTGTCCACCTAGTAATTCTCCTTCATTTAGAGATATTCTATCACTCCAACATTCCCTTGTGGCTTTCTGCCACATTTATGAGCTAAGAGGAAAGGAATTCAGTATCCCTAGCATGAGGCACCAGGTACAAATCAGCAGGAGGGCATTCATTTTATGAACACTCAGGAAATCTCTCCAGACTACCTGGAATCACTCAGAGCAACAAAACATTACTGGCCACATTTCCAAAACTGTTATAGTGCAAGATTTCAAAATTAAATGGTCAACTTCGCATGGTAAAGACATCCCTTCTTCCCTATTTATCTATAAATAAGCAAATAAAGAACAAACATAGCGCTCAGATATATTGCATAATGGATTTTCCTAACAAATTTCAGTCTTCTACAATATTGCAAAATCATTTACAAAAGTAGAAAGAAAAATACCTACTGACATATAGAGATGCTGAAAAGTTCAAAATCATTACAAGTCATCAAGCACATCCTCTCCACTGGAAAACTTGAGTCTTACCAGATGTTTAATATAAAGGGAAATTTGCAAAATATACAGCTTAGACTTGGAAGATACTGTTTGATTTGGAAGATACTTAGATACTGTTATCTAGCAATACATGAATAATTTGTCTGGATTAACTCACAACATTCAGCTCCAATAAAAATAAAATAGCTTCACAAGGATATGTCAGTTCCAATGGAAGCTTATCAAGATAGGCTGTTTTATTCCTCACTCTTACTTACAGAAAGCTGTTGCTGAAGAATGAACACAGTGAAAAAAGGCAACCCATGACAGATACCTGATAGTAGGATGTTCTGAAAGCATATTTAAGATGTGGAAAATTTGTTTCAGCTTCCTGTTCTTCCCAGTTCAAAACAGGACTTGAAAACTAGACCTAAGCTTCCTTCCTCTTGACTCAAAGCCCTAACTATCTGCTAGTCATCTATAAAGCAAAACATTTAAGGAGATGCTTTATTTTTAATAGGGTTGTCTTTCAACAACGTGTCAGCTTTTACCAGTCCCTAAAGTAATATCCTTCTGTGAGGCTTCATATTTTTAAACCTTTCTAATGTTGGTGCCATTTTTGTGGCAAACTTCTCCTTGCTATGGCCCTTATCTTTAAAAAAGGAAGTGAGATAAGTGTGTTGACAGACGATTCCTGAATGTCTTCGCTCATGAACTTTTCACTAGTGGAACTCTCAATTCTTTTCATTAAAAAAAAATGTTTTCTCCTAAGGGAAAAATCAATTATTTATGTATCAACCTTTAAAAGAATACTACTGTTTCAGTTCACATATCTTAACCTCAGTACTTTTAACCTGAGCACACCAACATTCACACCACCTATTAAGAATGGAGTATTTGTGTCACTGTATATGGAGGCACTTCAACATTAGTCACAATATTTTAAAAAATCTCTTATTCTAGTGAGCTTGTGGCTTCAGAATTAGAGTGAAAATTATGTACCTGGTAAAGTATGCAGTAAGACACATTTATGCTTTAGTTTTATTAAGGCATATTTTCCACACTGAGCTGAATATTCAGTTTTTCCATGGAAATAGTACTTTAACATTTTTCTTGATATCTGTGAAGAACACTGCAGTATATCAAGTGTCATAATATATATGGCTATTTTCATGTTTAAATCTAATCCCTCTCCTATCCTACTTGGAACATTATTTGCAGACTTGAGTATGCTCTGTTTTATAGTACACACTAATCTACATATCCTCACTTATTCTTTACTTTCCCAGGTGCAGTTACTCCCTCATGATTTCTCAGAAAGGAGATATTTCTTCCAAACAGAATGAATATTCTGATTGAGCAGCAATGACCGCATGACACATAGAAAAAGATAATCAAGCCCTTTTGAAATATTAAAGTATTTGCCTCTTGGCTGTCTCTTGCTGTACTATTTAGCAGCATCAACATCATGCTTTTAAACAATAAAAATAACTGCATGCATCAGTGTCATGCAAACTACACAATTCCTTATCTTTACACAGATATTTGGTATGAAAATCAACATCTATTTTTGCCAAGGGCTATTTACTGGGCTCAATAAATCATTAAGTTTGCAAAGCAGCTTGCAAAACAACTGAGTCATCGCACCTTTTTACGCCAGGGCATGCAGTTATCTTCTCTCCTTCTTTCCATATCTTCAGTTGCCTGTTATACGGTTGGAAAAGAATCCAAGAGGAAGCTGGCTAGGGAATCTCAGCTGAAGCTTCAGACATACAGACATGGCAGAGATTCCAGAGCATTGCTGTTTCAATAGCTGGCTTATGTTCAAGGACTAACGTTAAATATCAGTTAAGGTAAATTTGCAGACACTTGAAAAGGCCACCTTAATTACACACCCACAAGTGCACATAAATACACATACAGGCAAGAGTGATGTCCCATTTCATCAGAAAGAGAAGCCAAACAACAAAAGACTTAGACAATTAGCCCCCACATGGTCTTTTTCTTCCTCCTCTTCTCCAATGAAGGTGAGGCTAGCACAGTTTAGCCCATCTCCTCCATCATCCTTAGCATCTGTGAGCCTCCTGCTTCTTTTTACATAAATCCCAACTATGTAGTAAGCCATCCCTGCTATTACTTAGGATAATGAAGTGTGCTTAAGCAAGGTTAGTAATATTTTCAGTTCTTAGATGTGAGGAAAAAGTAGAGCTGCTGTTGCCTAACAAAAATTGCCGCTTTTAGGCCACGTGTTAACAGGAAAGGGGAAGGAGAAACACCCCAACACGGCAAGCAGGATATCTAACTTACCAACAGTGAAGACTGCAACTGAAATGCTTCTGCTTTAATGCTTGAATACAAGTAGCCCATTTTTGTGAAAAAGCAGCTGAAGAGTCCATACATGTAACCAGTGGGTAAAGCAAGCTGGTCAGGACTGCAGGAAACCAGTCGGGCAGCTCAGCTCTGCACTGAGCAGTAGATCTCACCTCAGGATGAGATACCAGTACCCCTTTGGCTCCTCTGCCATATCCCATCTGACCATCAAATGCCTCCTTTCCCTCAGCCTTCTTGTCACCTCCCCTGGGCAGCATAGAGGACATCTCCAGCTCTGCAGAGACTTTAATCTTGGCTCTCAATCTCATGGTATTTGTTCTTTGACAGATGTGGGACAGGCACTGCTCAGGAAGCACAGGAATGCACCAGGCTTGAACTCAGGAATTGAAAGAACAATAGCTAACAATAGCTATTTCTCAAAATAGTCAGCAAAACAGATTTCATTAGAAGTAAAAGATTTCAGAGTTTAAGAGATTTAACAGAATTCAAAAGCAAATTCATGAGACAGATAAGAATGTTGCTAGGAGACACAAAGGAAATAAATTTAGATAAATCCTTTTCACCTGCCAGAAGGCAGAAGCCTATAAAAAGAAAATACTGTATAGCTTTACAAGGTATTGTTAGGCTGTATGGTGGTTAACCATCAGCCATTGTCACATCTTATCCACCACAAAAGATGAGTCGCAGCAAACAGCCCGTTCCTCCTCCATGCTCACCAGCCCTTCATACCTGTGCTTATTCACATGATCCGTCCTACCTCACCAGCCTTGTGGTCAGCTCCTACTACCTGCTCATTCAGACCCACTGAGGCCAGCCATCCCTCTCTCAAAGGGTCTGTTCAGCATTAAAGCAGACTTAAAAGTCTCCTTTTTGTCTGGACAAAGCTGCTTCTTACTAAACCAGATGGAAGGCCCAGAGCTCAAAACTTGTCTCCAATCTTTTAAGTCTAATCTTCTTGCTACAAACTTTGCACCTGTTGAGTGTCTGGAACAGAAAACCTACAGCACTAGATTCCTGCATCATTACATGCATCAACCCAAGTGCTTTCTCAGTAACTGCACCTCCTCAATAAGCAAACTTCTAAGCCAAACCTAGGTCTTTATTATTCTTCTATCAAAACAGTTTTTCATAGGTCAGGCTCTTAAATATGAGGTTAACTGCACATTGATCTTGCCAACCACCTTTCTCAATTTCTAGACAGTAACAAATAGTCTATTTCTAATCTTGTTATGAAGTGTAGGGTCATAAAACCCATGATTGTATTGCTCTGGAAATCCACCATAGGCCTGAGGCACTAATATACTAGGTATATGAGATTAGGCTTCCCTTTTGCAGTTGCTCATTTGTAACACTGCACACAGCAGCCCATGAAATTCATTTTAATTGCTTATGTTTAGGAAATTTTCTTGGTGTAACATGAATCAATTTTGCCATCATAATGTCAGCAAAAAGAAAGTAGCCATTACTTTATTTTATAGGACCGCATTATTTTTCTGAGACTAGAAACCACTGACATTTAAGTCTGGTAAATAGCTCTGATTTAGAGAAGATAAATACTAATAAATGTATCATATTATGTAGGTGATGTTAGCTGAAACTTATTTTGGAAAAAATTTAAAAGAGGAGCAGGCAAGGAGTAACATCTTATTTCTTCTTTAGTGCATTAACCATTTGTTTCAATAAGCCTAGTGAAACAAAGAGCAAAAGAGCTTTCTGTAAGGAGAAGGAGCACATGCCAGGCAGAGCAGGCCTTCCTAGGTGAGCATTTACAAGGAACACACAAAGTCATGGAATCATTAAGGTTGGAAGGAACCTCCAGAGATGATCCAAGTCCAACCCTGCTGCAAAAACAGGGTCACCTAGAGCACGTCTCCTCTGAAATTCCTCAGGGGAAAAAAGGGCCCTTGTTCTGCAAATGATGGATCAAATAGGTAGGATAGGTAGGCTACCAAGTAGCCTCCAAGAGTCTGGTCCCAACAGAGACTGAGGACTAGTAAGAGATGTCATATGCACAGGAACTGTAATGATGGGATGCCATGAACACAGCTTTACTCAGCCTGTGGGGGACAGCCTCATGCTAAGAATACACTCATGAAGCCATGTAGCAGGATGTTAAGGTCACCCAGGGAACCTAAATATCTGTGTTTAAAGGGAGGTGTTTTAAAAGATCTAGAAGAAAAATACATAACGGCCAGAGCAACACACGAATTTTCCATTTTGAGGGGGACATTATTTCATAGACACACCATGGTTGCACTTGCTGTCCACGTACTCCTCAACATCTGCATCCTTTGAAGCTAAGAGCAGGAGCAGAAGGAAGGATTCACACAGGAAAGAGCTAACGGGGCATTAGAGCCATAGGGCAGCTCATGAAAAATACACAGGATTAACAAAGCCATCGAAGGGCGAGAACGACAACGCTGTGGAGGAGGATTTGAAGTGCATAAAGAAAAACAAGACAAACTGTCAAAGGAGACACAGGGCTGTGTACCAAAGGAACAGCATGAAAGGGGATGCAGAAAACCTAAAGCACAACTTTCAGAAAAGCTGCATAAAACAGTTTCCTGGGGGAAAATGAAGTAGTTTCATCACTTGCTTGAAAGAAGTATTTGAGCACATATTGCTAGAAGAACCTCACAGGGGCACCAGATTAATCTGCAGCAAAGGACTCCACAGGCTCCTTCCCGCTCTGGATCCTTAGCCCTCACAAAACCAACACAGCAGACAAATAGAAATGGACCAGCCTGAATTTTTTCAGTCAAGCCTGAGATGCTCCTTAGCAGCAGGATAGGGAGGGAGAAGGGAGGGAGAACCAGCTCCCAGGTGACAGAGTTCCTGCAACTTTAGATAGAATTAAATATAACTATAGAAACTGTCCTTAGAAACTTTTAAACAGATTCTCAAATTTGGGATTAAGACATATTAAGCTTTTACTCAATTTTCTCCTAAAGGAGATCTTCAAGCTCAGGCATGTCAAAAATGGAGATATCTGCTTCTATCACAAACTAATTTGAACCAGCATTTTCAGCTCTGTCTAGCCGAGATTAGATAGCTTAGGCAATTTTTTAACAAGTCCCAAGCCAGAGCAGTACGACTGCTCTTGCCGAGATTTATGGAAAGCTATTACTGATGAGTGTTACTGATTGACAGTGATTAGTACTACTATAATAAGTCTTAATCTTACAGTTCGTGCTTGCAAAATATCAATTTCAGTCAGGTATTTGGTGGTTTTACACATCTTGCTCTTCTTTAGAGAAAGACATAACACTATATCACTTACTACTTGCATGCCAAACACCAGAAGAAATACTTTGCAAAACTTCATTGCTTCCACAGAGCATCTCCTTGGCTCTATATTTTTACTTCTTATGTACTTGGAAATATACATGTGCATAAAAATATTTACAACTGTTCTAGATAATCTGCTATATTATAACTGTCTGCTGAAGTTAGAAAGACTATGCATTTATCAAAGAAATTCATCATCACATATCACTGCCGTAGACAGGGGCTGGCCAACTGATTGGCACCAATACTTCCTCATTCCTCAGCGGGTGCCACTGAAACTGGAAGCTCATTTCACCAGTTTAATTCACCAAACGTGCCTCACATGTTGCACAGCAGCTTTTTGTAGGTAAATGCCCCAAGAGCCACTCCAAAATGAGGCAAAATGCAATCTACTTTGGGATTTGAGGAGGATTTAGTTGTAGAAGCTGCTTAGTATTCAAGTGGTTCTGAGCATCTCCTAGAGACAGACAGTATCATCCCAGGGCTTAATTAACATAAATAAAATAAAATACACATTTATATGCATTAAGCACCTAGGATAGGTTTCTGAGAGGTTTTAAATTTTTCTTAAGTGCAAACACTTGCATCATTTTTGGAACAAACCTCTTTAAAAAAAAGGACCTTTTTTTCTTTAGTCTTGT
>JAVCKT010028600.1:0-28762 GCA_032273925.1 Rhynchotus rufescens
GACATTATTGATGTTATTGCGCATTAAATGGACCCTCTGTCCTTCAGGTTTACGTTCACCCGTGTAGGCTAATCACTGTCTCTGAGGAGAGCTGGCATTTAGTCATCCAGTTTAGGGTGGGGAATCGCCTACCACCACATTGGCCTTGTTCCTTTGTCTCTGGAGAGGTGATGAAGGAAGTTCAGTTCTGTACGTGAAGCTTGGGCTGGGGGTAGGACAATGTGATGGCTCGTGACGCTGCTTTCCAGGACACCTTCTACCTCGATTTCAGAGCAACTTGAGCACACTCCATTTTTAGAAGCAAGCAACACAATGTCAAGAGGGAGAAGGGGGAAGACAAAGTGAATATTATGTCCCTAGAACTGCCAAAATTAAATATCTTGCTCATTCTGCCTTTTTTTTGTCTAGGTGTCACCCATCACTGCACTGCTTCTCATTTAAATATATGTTCATGCCCTACATATCTATTCTAAAGAACCTAATTCAAACCAGATGCAAATTGCACTGAATATCATTGATCTCCATGCGCTTGCAGGCAATATGAATTCAACAAGCTGGAAGAAGATGGCTTATTACTTAAAAGGCCATTAAAGACCTCTACACTGTAACTGCTGTTTTCCAGGAATTTATTTTTTAAATCAATATTGCCATTATAATTATACACATTTCATTCAAATTTTGCATATTATATATTCACTAATGGGTGAAAAAGAGAAGGTAGCAGTTGCAAAAATCATATGATTAAATATATATATATATATATATATACACAAAAGACTCCAGCTGCCTTTGTTTCTTCTTCACAGAAGATCCTAACTTTTTAAATAAAATTTCAGTTTGTCTGTAACTGAACCTGCTATAGGAGTAAAGTCACAGCCCCTTTCAGTGGAAAACAATAAATACGGTATCAGCTGACAGATGCCATCCTTCCTGGCTGCAATGTTATATCCATTATTTAATAAGATACACATGATGTTCAGGAGAGCTGGAGTGGTGAGGTGTAACTCTATCTTTCTGCATCACAGAGAAACCTCCAAAGAGACTGACGGAGGAAAAAACAGGGAAAGCTTTTTCTCCTGTTGGGTTTCTGGTGCCTTATGACTCTGCAGGCTCTGGTTTGCAGCCAAGATCTTGGGGGATCCCTCCTGGATGGAGACTGCTGAGATGTACAGAGTTTTTTGTGAATTTTCCCATCACATTTACAGCAAGTGTGTTTGCTTTGTGCTGTTTATCAGGAATTGCCTGTATAAGATGTGTTCCTCCTTTTCAATCCAAGGGAATCCAGGATGAAAAAAATGCTAATGATGTTTGACTTTGCCAATAAGGAAAGGGAAGAAAACAGTTCCTTTTTCTGGTGAACACTTGGTCTTTCATATTTCCTAGAGGGTGACGACCCAAAAATGAGCTGAAGGCTGATAACAAGATGTCAGATGGGAGCCTCAGAAGGACCAGGCAAACCTATATAGTTTCCCCTAGACTTAGAAGGTAAGACTTACAGGATGAGATCTATCTGGCAGACCCTAGGAGCCTGGAAAACGGCCTGGCATCTTCAAGGGCTCTGTGAGGCATAATCCCAGATATTCATTTGCAGTGGGCAGCAATGCTTTAAGATATACCAGGTCCAGCTCAGCTACTGTCAATGCCATTGGAGGCACAAGGCCATTTACCTCCTTACAAATTGTTTAAGTCAAAGGAATTGCCATGGAGCTGCTCCATGCTGGGGACATCAATTGAAAGAAGGGAGCGGATGGAAGGAGAGAAGGGAAAGAAAAGCTCAGTGCCTCTGGCAGCTCAAGTATTAGGCATTCTTGAGAAGCTGCCAGCAAAAGGTATGGAGGAATTTCCTTAGCACTGCAGAAGGTTACAGTGTAAATGAATTTTATAAAACCGTGTTGAGATGGCTTCAGTTGTTACTGCACCACTACTTTGCTACTGGGACACCAGTGTTTTCTTGAATGAAAAAGGTGTATTTCAGCTAAAATATTTTCAGCTATTGAAAATGGGTAGGATTTCAGGTTCTGGGGAAGAGTTCCAAGCTTGATCTTTAGAAACTGGGCTGATACCAGCAGCCCGCTCCAAACAGTCTTCCAAATAACTGCTAATGGATGCTGTGAACAGGTTTGAACCAATTCTTGGATCTGAAAGATGATGATGCTCTAATGAGTTCAGGCTTAGCAGGCAGACCATATATCTATCCTGGAACAAAAATGTGTACTAGGTGCCTCAGCTGACACAGGTGAGATCTATTTCAAAGCTGAAACTGTAGATGGTTAATATGATATCAAGTTGATTTGGTGCTCTGCAGCAGAGAGCGAGTCTTGCATGCAACCAACTCCACTTTTGCCTACCTTCTATATCCCAAGCCAACATACTCCAGGCCTACTGACTTGCTACGATATAGATTTAGGAATACCCTGTTAGCAATTATTCTTCCTAAATCTCATTTTTCAGGTATTACAGTTCTAAGGGAAGGGTCAGTGCATGATTTTAAGAGGGCAAGGGGTTAATAGGTTTAATAAAAATGTTCTGTCACTATAAAAAGATGAATTCTTATCTTTTGGAAGCGCCACTTTCTATTACCTTGGCAATGATTGATTGGCCCTAATGAAGCTCCATGGGGAGAACATATAGCAACATGGCTGGCTCTGGTTACCTTAGCAACTCTCTCCTTGAGAATTCGGAGGCTAAATTTATATAAAAATCGGAGATCTAAAAACAACTGACAATATTCCAACAGAGGAAGAATGCTTCTCACCAAAATTAACCTTGATTAAGATGGATGATGTTTCTGTAATTGATTCCGTGCGTGACTCCAGCAGAAGGCTTTGAGTGCTGGTGGTTGTTGTGGTGAGGCTATGACAGCAACAGGCATGTTCCTAGGGAGCCCAAAGGAGCATCCAGGGTAGAACAGCCGGGAAGTTTATGGAGTAAGGATCAGTAAGTCAGATGTCTGGGAGGAAACTCCTCCACATAATCTGGAGCCATCCAACTGTGTATCTTGTTAGCTCTTTCAGCCCTGGAGCCACCTTGTTTTTCTTTCCTTCTGCTTCTCCTGGTGTAGCTCTTTGGGTTATGAACTTTCCAGGTCACAGGCAAGGTCTGTTGCTGCAGGGTGTTTTTCACAGGTATACTTTGGTCTTGTCCTAAACCAGGAGAAGTAAAGATTCCCAGTAATCTGAATAACGCCCAGGCATTCAGATAAGTCAAAACACACATGCCTGTGTAGGTTAAGTGGTATATAAGAATGCATTTTCCTGGTTTTCAGTGTAACTATACTCTCTTATAGTTGCTGAGCATAAGCTCGTGTGCAACTTGGGAGGAGTGTAAAAAGAATAATGCTTTTAATTCTTCAGTGTTTTCCTTTAAATACTTGGGGTTTCTGGATGAATTTATTGGTGAATACATTGCTGCTGTTTATTATCCCTAATGTTTTAAGAGAGATCAAGACTGATGCAGGTGTTTCAGAGGCCTGAAATGGAGACTTGTCTGTGGGGGAAGTTAAAGTGGTGGGAGATACTCGGAGCTCCCATAGGTGAAGTGCAAACAGCCTTTGATCACGGCGAGGCTGGGATCCACGAGCACAAGCCACTCGCTGCTGTGCAAAGGAGTAGTTAATTTTACTTATGGAATTCATTGGTGGAGGAGGTCAGGAGGCCAAATATTCTAGCTGGATTTTAAATAGGGCTGGATAGTTTCATGATGTCTAACAGCATTTGCAGCTCTGCAAGGCAAGATAACGAGGTTAATCAAATCTTATGCTTCAGGGAACTGCCTTGCCATGCCAGCCTGCCTCAGTGAAAACACTGCAAAATGGTGCATTATGGCGTTTGGCAAAAATATCAGGATTTGCATCAGTGAGCCAGCTTCATTGTTAAACTACAATGATCAAGGGTTTGATCAGATACAGAAAAGTAGAATATCCCTCATTACTTCTGTCAGTTTCTCCCCAAAACGCAGCTGCGCTGGCCTCTATTAGAAGAGACCGGAGCAAATAATGTGGCTGTGAAACCTCTGGAAATTAACAATTAAACTTTGTTGCCCCATGCTGAGTGGGGATCCTAGTGAGTGCAGTCCCTGTTGTACTTAATGTTGACCCTGCTTCTCCTCATAAGCTTTCCCATTGTAGGGGCAGCTCAATTCCCTGCATTGGATTCGAAGTGAAATCATAGCCCAGGAAACCGATGGTAAGAAATGAAAGGTTCATGCTGCTGAGTTGGAGCTATGCAAAAGCTTGGGCATCTTCCTCTCTCATTTTGTGATGCGAGCACTATTTCATTTGAAGCTGGCAATAAACAGTGATAAAACCAAGCACACTGGCAGGAAAAAAAAAATTTTGTGATGATCCTCCACTATAAAGAATGACTTAAATAGAACTTGGTATGAAGATTTGGGTTGCATGGTTTGGAGAGAAAGATGTTAGTGTGGTCAAACTGTCAGCTCCGTGGAGTTTGTCTCCAAATATCTTCCCACGGATAGCACTTGGAGAGCACTTAGGCTTGTGCTGCCTCCTGGGAGGTGGGGAAAGCAGCAGATCCAATGCTTGGTGCTCCAGGGCGCACAGGGAAGGGGCATCTTCCTTTTGGCAGAGCTTGGGGTTAGAGGAATGGAGAACTTTGTTCTGAGCTGGGTGACGAGAGGGCACTTTGGGGAGAAAATAATAAAAACCTAACAGGCCATAGTGAGGAAGTCAACTGAGTTGTATGTGCAGCATGGCAAAATGCCTGCAAAGTGCTGGATCTAGCAACACTATGATCTTGGTTTCCAAGCTGTTTGCTCAGTGTTGTTTAAAATTCATCTATAGGCGATGCAGTGTGTGGTGTTTCAAGTGCTGCAAGCAGCTGTGGCTTGGAAGAGTTTGTGTTGGGCCTGGGGGAGACTCTCTCAATTTTCTCAATTTTGTCCCATGCAACTGGCGCATGATTTGGACAAGACCCTCCTCTACAATGATATAAATGGAGAGAAGATCCCAGCCTTGCAGTACTGTTCTGATCAGATGTAATGAGTTGCTGCTAGTATAAATCCATTGATCTTCTGACTTAGGAATTGTCTTCAGAAACCTGATGTCAGGGCTCAGCTGGCTCCTGTTGTTTTCCTATCCATGTGCCTCAGCTGCTGAGTGCAATGGCCAGAGGCAGAGCTGAAAGCAAGCAAAGAGTTTGGAGACAGAGCAGCTTCACTTCAGAGTCTCCCTGTTTGCACAGACAGTGTCTTCAAAGGACCCAGGATGGACAATATTCCAAACAGGATGTGGTGTTATTCCTGGCTGAGCCAGGTAGGCTGACTGCACAATATCAAGAACAAGGAGCAAAATGACCCAAAGTTCAGGAGGTCTTCCACTTCCTCACCAAGCCCAAGGTACGATTGGCTTCATCTGTCTTACCCAGTGTTTGTCTAATCTTATTTGAGGATTTTCCTCTGCCTCTTGTTCTCCAAGACACTGCTATGCAGCAGTCTTAGGATCTCTCTCTCTCTCTTTGCCCATCATTGAGGGTTAACAAAAATAAGAGCATGAAAATCTAAAGCCAGGTCTTCTGGACCTCTCTAAATTATGTCATATCCTTAAAATTAAAAAAAAAAAAAAAAAAAAGCCACGGTAACCAACTAAAAACAAAAAGTAATGCAAGTTTGTGGCTACAGATGCTCTCAAAATATTACAATAACTATATCTTCACATATTCAGTTGTTTAAATGTAGAATAACAGATGCAATGCATCTTCTGTACGTGAAGATGTAATGTGATTGCAGATTCCCTTAGCATGTGTTTCTAAGAAGAACATTTGCATGATGACCATACAATAGAGTATTTTGGAAATGCAATTATTTCAGAAAGAGCCGACAATGGATTCCCTCTGTCTCTATATCAAAATCAGGAGTATTTTTGAAATAACACATGAGGCTGAACTTTGGCTCTCTAGAACTACCAGAGAAATGTGTTAATCACTCTGAGCTTGTACTGCTACTGTGCTATAACTTATATATGTACATATAGACATGGATGGTAGTCCTCTATCAACACTTGAGTTCAGAGCCAAGAATCTGCCACAGATTTATTTTATAGATTCAAAGTTTCCAGTCATCTTTGGGCCAAACACAGTTTTATTGTCAGATCAATCCTGCCTGGTCATTAATGAATGTGGCAATAGTTTTATTGGATGGTATTAAACCGCCCATGGTCATTTTTACTTTGTTAAAATGTAAAGTTGCTAACGATGGTAAGGAGAGGTAGGGCTTTCTGCAGTTGCCCACTGTGAAGGTGTGAGGCAGTAGTGCCTGGTGGTTGTTGTAGCCAAGGTAGTGGGATAATGATGTGGTAGATGGATGATGATCTTTGGTAAAATGGATGGCTTGAAATGAAGGAAAAAAAACTGATTTGCAATAGTCAAGGACTTGCTCTTCCATCCTTATACACATGCATTCCTCACCCTGTCCAATTGAACCAACTAATGAAAGACTTAAAATTCTCTTAAAAGCCATAAAGTCAGGTCTCTTCTCTGCTTACAAAAAGCCAATCACATTGCACTGATGATCAGACATATGATCTCTTGGTATCCTTGTTGTTTTTGATTTATATTTTTAATTATGCTTGGCAGTGAGTTTTCCAGTTGTATGGCTCAAAACCAAGCAGGGCCTTATAAATATGTGCAAAGCAGGTTTAGAGATGTTTCTTTATGATACCAGCCACATACACAATGTCCATCTCTCACCTTCCACCAGGCACTTGCCACTCGATAAGGGATGTGGAAGAAGCAACTTGAGTATACTGAAAAACTCTCGATAAAAGGAAATTGAAAATAGAAGTCCTGGCATTAGGAATTAGAGGATGAAGCAGTCACTGGTTAGTACGTTCCCCCTAGGGAAGCCCTCCAGCCTCTTGCAGCCTGCACTGTAAAGAAGCTTACAGTAAAAATGCATTTCATTTTATTTTGTTGAGAGGAAGAAGGGCAAATGAAATGACTGGATGGAGAGGGGAGCAGAGTCTGCACTTTCCATTATGTTTCATTTGTCAAGGCAGTTAGTCTTGCTGCAGAAATAATCTCAGATTCTCTGGCCTTTTTCCCTGCAGACACCTGCTGCCTGGTTGCAGTGATTTATCTCCTCGCCTCATCTGGCCTCCCAGGGAGGGGAGCAGGCGCTTGGACCCTCCACTTAGCTCCAAGGCAAGTTACATCCCTGATGTGAGTGCTCTTTCACATCCCTGCTGCTTCCTTCCTTGGGTGACTTAAAGTTTTTATAGTGCTTTTGACCCAGGAGATACATATATATGTGTGTGTGTGTGTGTGTGTACACATATATATGTATATATTTATATAGCCAGGCATGCTTGAGGTACATTTATCATAGCATGCTTCACAGAGCACACCTCCTAAATAGTGCATAAATCTCTGGAAGAAACTGGTAGATGTGACATGCCCCTGTCCTTCCTGCTATCATAGATCACCCCATATGGCTCTTGTAAAGGGGGTCACGTGAAATCATTGAACTAAACCACCGTCCATCATGGTTGCTAATGGCACTGTTCCTGACATGGTGTCCTCTAGGCCTGCTTGTGGGGGATGTTGTGCCTGGGCTGTGCTCTGTGTCCCATCCACGTACGGACACCGTGATCTCTTCCTAGTCGAGTTGGTGCCACTCATGCACAGCTGTACAGAAAGACAGTGCTAAGAAGCCAGCGCTTACACAAAAGCTGGCAATCAGTTATTTTTGGTGGGAACGTGAAGTATATACTCGTATCTGTGCTTAGCTCCCTGCAGGAGCCAGTTTACAGTCCAATTAAATCATAACAAATCATTAAACTGAATCGTCAGTCTCCTCTGGGCTCCCTAAATTGCTATTTACATAATTCTCCAAGTAAAAATAATGAAGACAGAACAATCAGGTGGATGTAGAACATCTCTTTCGAGTATATGTAAAGTTAATAGTCTTCATTTTACCCATTAGTGTGCAAATAGCATCTTACTTAACAGTGTCAAGTATAATGCAGGGGTATGTTGCCCTTTGGCCTTTCAAAGATGGAAAGGAATTAGAATCTGGCAAGACATCAGCTTGAGGCTAATATTGTTAGTCTGCAAAGTTTCACCGGGCTGTGGTATGTCCGCGAAGGGAATATGATGTTGCTTCTGGAAACTGTCTGTGGTAGACTTGATAGCTATGGAAGACGGGAAAGCTGGAGTGAATATTCCAGGTTGCCTTTGGGTTTAAACTCTGCTGTTAGGCTGTTCCCTCTCTGTTATTTTCTATTTATCTACCAGCTCCTATCACCTTTCAGATAGGAGAAAGCCCTTTATGTTCAGAAGCAGCACACGACCTGATTTCAAATTTTCTTTGCCCCAAGGCAGCTGCTATTTCCCCGTCCTTCCTCACCTAATTTTGGAAAAGCAAAAAACCACACTAAGCTAACCATACTTTTAGCCATTAACTAGAATGGAAACACAAGGGTGAAATTTTTCTTAAATGGCTTTCAGTGGGAAGTTCCAAGTGCTCACTATGAAAAATACATTCTGCAACTGAGAGCTTAGTGGCTCAACCTGCATAGGACGTGCTTAAATGCTTTATGAGACAGAGAATGGCTTAAGCATCTCATTAAGTGCCTTGCTGAATAAAGAACTAAATAGTGATTAGTTTGTATGACTCAGTTTATCTCTCCACCCAGAGGGGAGAATAAGAACTTTACGATCCATCTATACAGTGTTACAAGGATCTCTAATGATATAACAATTTTATGGGAGTAAACTGTTGTATGGGTACAAAATACTATAATCAGCATTAGATTTGTCGAACCATTGTAAGATCAAACAACTATTCTCTGCTTTCACTGTCTGTGGTCCTTTAGCTGGTAGCATGAGAGACAGGAAAGGATGTTCCAGGTGGGGAAAAAAAAAGGTTGCAAATTGGAAAATTAGAAATATAAATGATTTTTCAAATGCTTATTTTTCAAAGCTGCAGGCATGGTTCATTGTATCTTATAACAGCGAAGCCAAATTTGTTCTAAATAACAGGATCAAGGGCTGTCATCTCAGCTGTGCCAGAACTGATTGTTTCTTCTTATTTGCAATGTATTTCTGGGAAGGAGGAAAAAAATGAAAGCATTATGAAATTAATATGAAGAGGACAAATCCTATCTCCCTGGTCCTCAATGTCTGTGAGGTTTGCCCACTCAGTGCCTTAGCAATGCTAAGATGCCTTATTTTTGTTCCAAAGCCTTTCTAATGACTGTCTTGCTGTGATTTTTCTGCTTTCCTAGGTTCACTGTAAACTAGGTTTTCATGCTACAAATGCCTGGTTTCGCTGTAAACTGCAGTGGCTGTTTTGACAGATAGCACGGGCTAAGGACCAAAGACCTTGATTAAGTTTATATTCTTCTATTTAGTGTCTAGACTTTGATGAGACAGCTTGGGCTGCAGAAAGAGAGGCCTGGGGATATGCAGGGAAAGCAAACGATAGAGGGCTCGATGAAGGAAGCGTCCCACAGAGCGAGATCTAGATCTTTATTTCCACTCCTGCTGAAGGATGTTATTGCACAGGAGGGCAAGGGCAGTGCAGGGGGGTTTGGAGCTCCACAGCATCCACCCCGATTCATCTCATGTCCAAAGCGCCGCTGGGCGTGCATGCCGCTGGGCAGCTCAGCAGCCCGGGGGCTACGTGGCAATGCAGCTACCTGGGCACATCCATCAAGCGCCCACCTCGCTGCCAGTGGAAGCAGATGGCTGCAGGGTGAATGTATTAGTTTCCCTCTCTCTGCTGGCAGCCACCCAGATCCAGCCCGTGATGGGCAGGTGGCACCTCCACGAAGCCCAGGCACTGGAACTGGGTGGCGTTCTGCTGCCCTGAGGTCACCCTCGTGCCCTCTCACCAAGCCACAAACCGCTGCAATTAGGAGCACGTTATCAATCCAAAGGGCCCCTGCGGCGTCACGGCAGATGAGGCGCCCTATAAATCACCAGCACAGTAATTACAGGAGCAGGCAAGCGAGGGAGTGGTAGGAGAAGGCACATGGATGGTTCTGGCTAATAGCTTCCCTGCAGACCCTCCTCGTGACCTCTCAGCTTTGCAAAAGCAAGACTCAGGGTTCCCTCTGGTGTCCTTGAAACCTTTTAGTATGTTTTTTCTGGGTATCTTTTATGGCAAACACTTATCCAGCCTTCCTCAGAGCTTGCTATGGCTGCTGCTGCCTGGAAATGGCCTCAGGAGATTTTAGGGTTTGGGGGTTTTATTGTTTGTTTGTTTTTAGGTTTGTAAGAACAACATGGCACTTTGTCGACAGCATCCTAATGCCAGGACTGATCTTGAGTAGAGAGGAGGGAGGGAATTTTCTGGCTTCCTTAAGGTGAGGTTTTCCTTATTCCTGATTTCCCTGAGGCCTGGGTGCACCTAGGAGGGAGGTTTTCTTACCTGGCTTGCAAGGATAGATTTGGCTGGCAGCACACATGCTTGAAAACATAAGACAATTAAAGAACGAGGACCTGTTCTTCTTTGGTGGGACTGAAAAGCCCTCAGGAATACGAAACAGGTCAGAAAAGGGGAAGTATTGCTTTGCAAAAGGGGAAACAGCATGTTTTGGTTTGCTGTTTAGTTCTCTTCAGTCCCACCCTTCCAGTGGCTTAAAGCCCTTCAAACTGCATATTCTTTGGCTTTCTATCTTATGCAGCATTGAACCTGCCTGTGGAAATTGCCTGTGGAACCTGCCTGTGGCTTGGGCCATGTTACCACTGCCAAAACCCTGGGTGCCTGCTGGAAAGCAGCTGTATATTTATCTGAGCTTTATCAAGCAGCTCTTGAAGCACTTTCAGCATCTCCCCAAATTTCTTGCTACCAACAGCTAGGTTTTAAGTGCAAAGAAATCATCTTGGACAGTGGGAGACACAGTTAAATTATCCAGAGAGGGTTTTGAATAAATTTCTACCTCCCCACTTGCCTGTCCTCTGCCCCCAGCAAATTGCTCTGTTAAGGACCCTTGAAAAACTGACGCAACCTCAAAATTTCAAATTCTGTTACAAAATCCTGTCCTGATTTTTTTATATATTTGTTTTCTTTTTTCCCCCAGCTGCTCTGTTTGATGTGGTGTTATTTGCCCAGCGGAGGACACTCGGCTCCAGCTGCTAACATGGGCACCACGCGGCTCCCTCGGCTTTGCTCTTCGTGCTGAACCAAGCTGTGCCTCTGCCACGCAGCAGAACCCTATTCAGCGCAGAGACAAGGCTATTCATCCACTTCCTGAATGACATATTTTGATTAAATCACACTGACCCAGTGGCTGAGCTGTTCAGAAAGTCCCTAAAAATCCTCTCAAACTCTCATGCTATTTTTCCACCAGCACAGATGGAACGGCTTTCAGGTTGGTTAATTTGCAAGAGATCTGTTGGTTCTTCAGCGTTTAATTGGGACAAAATGTTTTCCAGTCTTTACTGTGCTATAAAGACTGGAGCAAGAAGGGGGACGAAATCTTGGAGCTTTTGGAAGAAAAATGGTGGTGCCAGTTTCAAGAGAGGAACTATCTTTTGGGGGCTTTTTTGGGGGGTTTTATGGCAAAAAAATAAAATGTAAATAGTTATAGCTGCCTTCCTATTCATAAGAAAGGGAGCCTCTCTGCTTCTGTCTCAGGTCCTGTGAGACAGGCCAAATAACACATACCTTGTGCTTGATAGTGGTCATGCAAGTGAAGAAGTGTTGCCAATGCGGTGCTGCATGGCTAAACTTAGTTCCTGCACCAGAACATCTCCTTGCCTGTAGTTCGTGCCTCTGGTCTAAGACTAAAGAACCAGGGTAAGTTTTGCATCCTGCTTTCTCAGATAAAATAGCATCTCAAAGTGCGAGATCCTGTATTCCAGGATTGACCTGCCTGACCCAGGATTTCTGGTCTAGAGGCCACAGGATTATTTAGGGTCTTTGCTAACAATATGAGAACTTCACTTAAGGCCCCTGCCCACATAGATGCTTAGCTAACGCCCCTCGCTAACTGCTCAAGGAAGGAAATCGGGCCTTGAGAGGAAAAGTCATCTTTCTGAGTCATGTTTCTGCTATTTCCTTATAGCTATTTTAGACACATAAAGGAGAAAAGAGTAGGATTTAGTGTTTTCATGTTATATCATGAATGTCACCGGGAGCTTTGCCATTCATTGCAGCAGAGACTCTTATCAGTAGCTTTCATTTCTGCTCTCTGCCTCTGTCACTCCTGAGCCGCTCCAGCACATTGCAGCGCTTTGGCCTTGCTGGAAGGTGTCTTAAACTCCACATCTCGTCTTGGTCTTGTTCCTCTTCTTGGAAGCAGAACAGGGACCTTCCTCTCACGAGATGATTATAAGTCAACTTTCTTATTTCCTTAATGAGCCCTGGGCAGCCCCAGACTGCAGAGGACCTTGTCTAGTTGTGTGCAAGGACAAAAAGTCACTGTCCCATGCTTATGTAAAAGAGTCTTTGCATGTGTAGAAACCACCACAAGAACCTGCAAAGTCATGGCTGTGGTTTGAGCATTTTGTGGTAGTAATTCAAAATCTGTAGGAGTGTTACTAGTACAGGAAACCTGCAGTGGGAAGCACAAGGACTGTGTTTGAAAAGAAGCAAATTGCAGCTGTAAATCTCAAGGCTTTTGTTCGTTCATGCCAAATACGTCCTTGTGTTCCTTAAAAAAACAGACCCCGTCTGCCCTGCATTGTTGGACATTTATAGTCAACAGCCAGGACCTTCTGAAGGGCTGAGATTACCTGAACTAGCAATCTGCAGTACTTTTATCCTGAGCATTGAGATATTTGGCAGGTTGCAGTTCCTAGATTCAGGAATACATGTAGACTTGTTTCTTCAAAATATATCTTCATTTTTTGATTTTAACTCTCATGGTTAAGGGTAAAGCTTTCTAATGCATTCTGTGGAAACCAAAGGAACAAACAAGGAATTCAGAAAATACTTTAAAATCATGAATTACTAAAGTCTAATTTACAAATGAGTGTCTCCTGTAAACTTTTATAGGAAGGAATAAAAAGAAGAAAATGAAAAAGGATGAAGAAAAAAAGAGAGAGAAAGATCACACTCTTGATGGTGACATGTGAATATTTGATGCCTTGTGATGACCCAAGACATCTACATCCCACACCCCAGAAATCTTGACCTGGGTCACAGCTTAGCAAGGACATCGGGACAAGAACAGAGTCAAAAAGGATATTCCTCACCTCTGAAAGCAAGATAGCTTCTCTCACCCCTGACAATCTGCTGACTGCTAAGGACGTATAGCAAAACCTGCAAAAACCAGCTCCTATCCAGGTATTACCTAGTGCTTTCTTTTTCCTCTGCTGTAATATTTCTCCCCTGTCCCATGCAGCAGATTCAGGGATGTCATAAGGAGGCCAGGTCTGCAATTCCATTTATCATGTCAGACAACATAGAAAATTGTGTTGCAACAGAGCAAACTACTAAATCACACATAATTGCTCAGATAACGACTTAGGGAAGGTGATAACTACCAGGGATCTTTTTCATCTCCCAAGGTTAAACTTCTTATAGGCATTTGATAGAATTCTCTTCCCTTGAAAATATGTATTTTCTTCCTTTCTGATAAAATCCCAACTCCTTCCTGCAGAGAGAAAACTCCAGAAAAAGATTTTTTAAAAGAGGTTTTGTGTGTGTGTTAATATGGGAGGATTGAATGCCCCCAGTGTATATGAGATTGAGATCCACTCCTGTTGTGCTGTCCTGTAGGAAGGAACACAGATACCCAGGCACAAAGAGCTGGGGACCTTGCCCAGGATCACAAGAGGTTTCTCTCAGGTTTAGGTTCACACAGGTCCCAAATCGCTGCTCTTAACACAGAGCTGCTCTTGCCTCGAACGATGGTTTCCTTCAGTTTTGATCTCACTGATTTCAAAGTCAGCATTTTCGGTAATTGAAATCCATTTGTCTCCTCATGTGTGGAAAGTGTTTTATCTGTGCAAGGCTGGAAGAAAAGGCTATTCAAGCTGTCACCTGCCTTCGTACAGTGCTCCAAAATGACCTTTTTATTGCCCTGCAGTATTTAAACTTCAGCAGCTAAAAACTGTCAGCAAACTGCTAAGAATACCAGAAGAATCTTATTCCTTGGGATTTAATGAGTTTTGCTTTGTTTTGTTTTTCCTAAGGCCCTTGCTCCAGCCAAAAATAGAGGCAGCAGTTCTCAGTACTAGCCGAGTAAGTTGTGCTCCCGCTGACTCCCATTTCCACTGGCTCCACTGCAAGCAGAGGTGGGAAGGAGGTGGCTGCAGGGCTGGTGGGCAGCAGCCTGTTTCATGACCAACATCACGTGGCAGCGGTGGCTTCACCCTCCCTGGACACCTGAATTCCTGTGCAGCTGCCAGCTGTGCTCACACAGAGCTCTTCAGAGCCCCTGCATGCAAGTGCATTGCCTGGGATGGAGGTGGTTCATTGCTCCCCATGCAGCTGGCTGGAGTGCAGGTCAACCCATTCACCCGGGTGCATGGGGGTGAGTCCATCATCCATTGAGTCTGCAGCCCTGGAAGGGAGTGCAGCTACAGCCTTGCCTCCTTCGGAAAGGCTGATCCCAAGAGCCAGAGCAGGAGCGACGGAAACGCCACCTCTCCCAGGCCCTTTTCTTTCATTGCCTCTGGTTTTGTGTCCAGAGCAGAGCTTATCTCAGAGGAAGGGGTGGGGATTTTCCAAGCAGCTCATTCACTTCTGATTTTCTTACTATTGGGATAAGGCCGCGTCCCCTTGCAGCTACAAAGAGCAGCTCTGACTCTTACAGAAATGCTGAGGTGCTTCCCAGTTGCTTGCGAGAGAATCTGCAGGCAGCTGAATGGAGATAGAGCAGGGCTTTGTGCCTGTGGTTTCTCCTAGAGAGATGCAGCCCTGCAGTCATCTCTCTGCTACAGAAATGGATCAAGCCAAAGAGAACTGAGATGGCTTAAGGAAGCAAAAAGCCTGCGATAAAGAGATGGGGAGAACATTTGAGGGAAAAAAAAAAAAAAGCCATTGTAAACTGAGTGTAGTGTAACGCAATCTGGCTAATTAATCACTTGCATTAATTAGAAAGCCTATCAGATGGGTAAGAGGAGATGAGGGTGGAATTGCAGCCGTGGGGCCTGAACCTACTGTGAACTCTGCCCATGCAGCCTTGGGTACAGTCAGTGGGGCTGCAGGTGGAGTGGATCACGGGCACCCACAAGATGCTCAGTCTGGGTTTCTCCACGTACCTCAGTGGGATGGCAATGGCACAAAACCTTTGCTTTTCCCTTATTGCTTTAATCCAAGCCCCTTCTATTCTCCCCACAATACGTTTTTGGGAAGTTTTGTGCTCTGGAGGTTTGGAGCTTGGCGAATTCACTGAGCTGCTGGCAGGCTGAGCGACGTGACAAAGTGTGACTTTGGGAGCCGATTCCCCACCCACGCGGCACCAGCTGGCTCCTTCACTCCTCATCAAGCCCACCATTAGAGCACTCCAGGCTTCGCTGGCCCCCTGCCAACACCCAAATGTGTGACTAAACCCTGAGACGAGGGGGTTCCGCATCGCGCGCCGGTGGGTTTTAGTGCTTTGGAAAGATGCTGTATTAGCAAGGGAGATGGTTCTCTCCCACTGCAAAGAGTGGATGAGGCCAGCTCCACTGTGACCTCCCACAGGATGGGCTAAAACCGTTCCTGGGCAGGCTTCACATATAGGAAGGCTGAATTTTCTCAGATGGGGCTGTGCAAGAGAGAGGTGGGGATGTGTCCTCAGAGCCGCATATATCCTTGGGTTGTGGCATTCTACTGGGATGGTGCAGTGTTTTGATGAGACAGACAATAACCAAGGTAAGTGAGTGGAGCTGCAGAGCTGAGGAAGAGCTAAGGCAAAAGCACAGTCAGTGGTGCAGTGAGGACCTAGGACACCAGTAAGAGCCATCTCCTGTTCCATCGCTGCAGTTTGCTGTGGCTGGAGCATGGCCTGGGGCTGTGGTGGACCTATCTCTCGCCTCTGTGTTCCTGGTAGTTAAAATGCAGCACAGGTATGTTTGGATCACAGTGTAAACCTACACGCCTCTTCTGTCCTCCACAGGGAAACTTTTCTCTTTCCAGACCATTTCCAACTCCCCAGGATGCCCGGTGCATCCTATTTGCATCATTACAGTGTACATTCAGCAAACCTGAGATCTACGTGTGATCGTGAAGCATATGGAAGAGAGAAACACAAGTGACTACATGGAGCAGCAAAAGTTGGCCTCACTTGGAAAGACTTTGCCATGACTTGGTTTTAAAGGATGAAAATGTCGGCCTAAATATGGGCTCAGAGTTGATGGGACTGTCAGAGTTGATGAATTCATTTTGAAGCTGTCTCATCCATGCAGATCCTTAGAGGACACCTTCTCTTCCCCTAGAGGAAATTCTTACATCAGTGTTGCTTTCACATACATCATTATGGCATCTGAACCATCACTTAAAGACTTATAACCAACAGATGCCAGGAAATTTTGCCCAATGCTAGACTGGACTGACCCTCAAGGGAGCCTTTCTGGACTCAGTTTTTCCATATACAAAATGGCATTAATCATACTTCTTTCTCAAGAAGCTGCAAATCTTCTTCTTCTTTTTTTTTTTTTTTAAAGTGCTCCACAAACTGTAAATGAATATTTACTGTTACGATATCCCTCTTTAAGTTATTAGGATGCATGTGATAATGTTCTTGTGATAAATACACTTCCTCGTACAGGAAGATATCTTTTTTTGCGGAGAGGGGCTTACTGAAAAATAGTGTGTCTATGAAAAATAATTTAAGTGATTATTTAACTTCTGATTTTTCATGTTTTTTTTTTCTCTTTTGCAGAGCAAGGGATGAACTCTCTTCTTTTGCACTGGGCTTCTGAGATAGGAAATATTTGATTTTTGAGACTTTTTCTGAGAAGTAATCACAAGTCCAACTTCAGCCCTAGCAGTAGCAGGACTGCCATCTGGAACATTTAATCAATAGTCTACAAAAAGATGGGATAGAGCTCTTTCAAACTCAAACAATGAATTTCACTACAACAGTGAAAATGGTCATGAAAGCAATCTGAGGTTCAGAAGACTGGAAAGGATCATTCAAGTCATCAAGTGAGACACTGGATATTTCATAAGCCCTTTCATTTATATATCAAATTCCGTTTTTTATAGAAGCATTGAGAGAGAATTTTTTGATTATTGTTTTTTGTGCACATGAAGTAGGCTTCCTTTGTAACCCTTTTCACTGCCTAGGTTTTGTTTAGGAGGTTTTGCCTGGCAAGGGAGAGTTGGGTCCAAGATCTGACAATTGCTTCTGCTTTGACAACCGCCACCACTCCAGTTGTGTATTGTGTATTTGCTCAGCAGGGGACAGAGGTGCTGAACAGGAGAGGTACCTTTTCTTTCTGGGTCTTTCTAGAAAAGCAGCCATAAATGCGTACTAATAATGATGGTGTTTTAAATCCTATGCAATTTGCAAAAGTACATTTCCATGGTAACACGTAGGTAGTGAAGTAATCCTCAATTCATCATCTTCCATGAAATTCCAGCAACTATTCCTAAACATTCATCCTTTTCTAATCCCAGAGCTGTTGCCATGGAAATGATCAGATAAGATACAGGCCTTTCGGCAGATGGGTCTACAAAGGAAGCTAAATCTTGGCCCATAGAAATCTACAGAACTATTTAGTATTTCTCTTTATTTAAAAGCAGTGTTGCTGGCAGAGATTTCTCTTGTGCTTGTTTTAAGATACATTAAATTAACTGCATTTTGCAGAGGATTTTATTTATGAGTGGCTGTCAGGAATGGAAAGTGTCTCTGGCGACAGACACCTTGGTCAGCTCTCTCCTGTACTCTCTACAAGCCCCTGCAAGGCGTCCCAATTTCCTTCCACCTCTCTGCTAACTGCTCCAGTGCTTCTGTTCTTCTCTCCAGTCACATCTGGCTCAGATTCTCATGGACATTGCCTAGAGCCTGGGTCTTAGGCCTACTTTTTCACATCTTTTGTTCTGCAAAGGAACCTGTTTTTATTTTTGAGCATTTATCGGAGCAGAGGACAGTATCTGGGAGATTACATCCAACACTCAGAAGATCACTTTTTTTCTTTTTCCAGTTCATTAAGTGTTCTGTTCCAAAAGCCTTGCATGAAGAGAGTCTTATGGATGCAGAGGCACCTGCTGAGAACTCTTCCGAGCTGGGCCTGTAGGTGTGTGAGCGAGTGTTAAACCTCAATTGAATGTTCCTAATCATGGGGATGCATTGAAAGCTGTATGCTTCATTTCCTTATCGAGGAATTTCTGTACGGGAGGTACCATTCATCTTTGCTTCCCCCTGAAATCAAAAGGAGATCTTTTTAAAGACAGAGCACTGCTAGGCCTCAAGTTCGTTAGCTTCTAATAAGGTTAGGAGATCCCGTTCCCATTGAATCAGATTAGGCTTTTTTGTAATATTGCTTTATCTCACTGCCCACAAAACTTCTTGTAAATTAATCCAAATTGAAACACCTGAATACATTCTTTTTTTTTTCCATTAGCATTGAGATGCAAGAGTCTGACTGTAAGAGGTACCTCACGTAGATAACTGCTGTGGAAAGGACAGTGGTGGTTAAAGAGTCTCATCCTTACTAGAGTGTTTGTTAGCAGCTCTTGGGTGAAATTAATTATCTTGTTAAAGGTGATGAGGTTCAATGATGAAAGCGAGCTGGTGAAAAGTATGAGCAGGTTAAAGAGGTCCTCTGAATGCTCCTCATGTCCCCCAGCATAAAGTTTGCCATTGAAGGTATGCTTGATAAAGGAGGTCAAATAAATATTTCCTGTGCTGATAGACTAAGAAAGAGTGGAGATAGGAGGAGATATAGCTAGCATGAGGTAGGATGCATATACAGAGTGAGAAGGTGAAGGGTTGTGAATATCATGTCATGGGGGATGGTGTAACCTGAGGATATGAAGGAAGTGAGAAGAGAGGAAACAGGGCTGGAGATGGAGGCTAGTCCATCTGGGCTTAGGATGCCAGGCAGGAAAGGAAGGAAGGACCGTGCCAATAACTGTTCAACACAGGAAATTTCAGTCAGAAGGGCAGAAAATACCAATGCTATCAGCTCTCTGCACTGTCTGCTCCTCCAGATTTCACCCTCTGGCTGCTCTTCCCAGCATGGTGGCAGTTTTCAGTCTCATTATAGGGGGAAAATTATAGAATTACTGCTGGAGCCAAAGTCTTGTTCTTCCCAACACTCCTGGCAGTGAGCAGCTAGGGCCGGGAGTCCCTGAAAGAGTCTCTGCAAATCAAAAGCTTCGCTGTCTGCATTCTTGCAAAGTGGCGTTTTGAAGACTCCCTGTGGATGACCTGGCTCATCCTAGTAATGCCCATTAAAAAGCTCTATGCAATTCTTCACGGAGCTTGAAAAATCAATACCAGCAGCTCTGCCTCGGTTTTAATCATTCATTGGCACTGTTTATTGCCTAATAATAACCGTGCGTGGATGGCTGACCCTGTGCCAAGCACTCCACTGACAAGGAGGGGAAAGGGGGAAAATAAATTTGGTAAAGTATCTCATGAGAATGGCATGTGTGACAGCCAAGAAGGGCAGCCAGTGGCCTCCACCAGAAAATCTGGCCAATCCTGCTCCTTAAGCAAGAGACTAGTAATAATCATGCCCTGCATTTATGTGGCATGCTGGGCATGAGACAAAACCTCTATTTATTTTTTCTAGCTGCAGCTTACAGAGGAGGAAGAACTGTCAGCAAGAGGCTAAGAGTCATGAAAGCACACAAACAGACTGGCAGAATTGAACTCAGGAGTCCTAGCCTCCAGTCTCCATCTGTAACTCAATTTATGATTTTTATCTAGAGTCAACCAAGACAGCTGGAGAGGGGAGGGATGACAAAGGGAATTTGTAGAGCAGGTGAGGGAAATATGGGCAATAATGAGGATGGTAAGAAAAAAAAAAGAGAAAGGGGAAGGAGAAGCAGGCAGAGTACAAAATTCAGATGAAAAAATCTGCTCAAATTACTAGGAGTCAGAAAAAGAATGAGATTTGGACCAAGGGTGGAAAGAGATGGACTAGCAGGTAGAGAAAATATCGAGATGGTGCTTAGTGATGAACCTAGGCAGCAGGTGCATCAGATAAACCCATAGATTGCAAAGGGAAGATTTCACAGCATGCTGGCAAAGGGAGAGCTGCAGTCCCTATATCTCCATATCTCCCCCAGAGTTCACCGAGATGTGATCTGGGCACAATCAGAGCCTCCCACGTTGTTATAGGAACGTTGAATCCCCTGCAGCAAAAGGGAGACAGACATCTCCCAGGAGACTATTTGGCTAAAGCCTCAGACAACATCTTAGTCTCTTCCATTCTGCTCTAAGTAGCAAATTGCTGTGATTTCAGCAGGACTTAATAGTTGCTTAAAATATCCCCTTGACTAGGCAAAGCCATAATTGCCTTGATTTGCAGATGTGCAAAAAATAGATGAAAAGGCAAGTGTGAAACAGGTGTTCTCATGCAAAGGGAAGGATGAAGAAGTGGTGCAATTTTTGTCTGGCTGTTCTCCCACCCTTTCCTTTCAAAGATGCTTATCTGTTTGCAGCAGTCTCACTCAAATACCACTTAGCCAGGCCACCAAGACATCTGGGGCCATAGAGCTGCAGATGGAAATCTGCTTTTGTCCCTGCAGTGCCTGACCCCTTTTCCTTCCCCAGGGTTCGGAGGAAAGGACAGCATTTCTCATTTTCACCTTTCTTTAACTCGCAGGCACCTGAGTTTATCACCAGCTTCCAGAAAGTTTGGCAGCTTTGTCTGCTTGCCGGGGTGGCTTTGATGCCCTCTCCCTGCTTCTCTTAGTGTTTCAGGGACATTTAGGAAGAGCTGCTCCCTTCAAGCCTCCAACACAAAGACACGGAGGCGTCATGCCATGTCGAATCAGGCTTTGAGAGAAGCATCGCTTTTCCCCAAGAGGTGAAAAGCACATCAGCACTGACCCGCCAGTGCCACAGCTACCCACAGACTGACAGGTACTTCTTGTCTCCCCCCAGCCACCGGGACGCTCGGCTCATCCGCCGTGCACTCCATGTCAAACCTTCTTTCATTCAGAAGTGAGGCTTTTCCCTCAGATGAATATTAATAACCAAGGCTTGATCACTCTGCTTAAATCTAAGGAGTCCTCCCCAGAGGATTCTCATTCCTCGCTTAGCCCATGCAGTGAAAGGAGTGTTGCGAGCATAGAAATTCCCAAGTAAAATAAAAGGGGCTCATTGTTAAAGACAGGCTCAGTTTCTGCTAGGAATAAGTTTAAATAGTGAATTTTTTTTTCTTTCATCAGAATTCAGTATTGTTAAGAACAATGTCTCTGGAAATACAGTCCTAATCCTAGCAGGAGCATACCTGTCTCATGGCTGCTGCTTGGTTAGCTGCAATGCTGGCCTCGGTGCTCAACCTCCCTCCTACATCGAGGCCTTATTTCTCACCCAGGATTACTCATATTAGAAGAGAGAGGGAGATCTTGCTTCCTAATGTATTACTGCAGTGCTAGCTGCAAAGGCCAACAGAATATTGCAGAGAAGCTTCCACTGCCCCTCTGTCTTCATATGCTTGGAGACTTCCTGGGTATTTAGCTTTAGGGACAGAGGATCCATAACAAGGTTGAAGATGGAAATAGATGTTTTTATAGAAGGGTTTTGTGAAGTGCTTCCCAGCTATTTTGCCTTCTCATCCTCACGTAATGTTATTGAAAAGCAGAAGAAACACTCAGCTGTTTCTAAAGGGTTTTTAGGGACATGAAGACTGGTTGGAAATACATCTAATGGGAGCAGTCATAAACAGAGACTCCAGCACTATCTTGTTGGTTGGAGGCAAGGGAACAAAATCTCATCTGATAGCTGTAAACTATTATTTTTCAACAAGTGAGGATCTCTTCTGATGAATGCATTTATAGAAATAACAGGAATCCTGCTTCCTTTAAAAGGAAATGATTCTGACCATCTGATAGGAGAGGTTTATTGTATTCGCTATGTGTTTCAAGGCAGACCCCATCCATCGTGTGTTCTCACAACGTCAAGCACACACCGAGCTGCCTACATAGAGTATTTTACAGCTGAAAACTCTGGAACAAGTAGATTATCATTTAAGCTGCTTTGAGGATTTAGTGGGGTTTAAATTGCTTAAAGTGCTCCAGGGACCCGATCCTGCACCTATCAAGACCACTGATAATTTGCTGGAGACTTAAGAGACACCAGGATTTGGCACTGTGGTCTTGGACAGTTGAAGTGGTAAAGCCTCTACAGCCCTTTAGAGATGGTTAAACCATTCCAAAGCCTAGTCCTCCTTACAAAGCACCAGGGCTGGCCTGCGATGGAAATGCTATAGGAGCTCGCTGCTGTTTACGCCAAGTGCCTCTTCCAGCCCTTGTAATTGCAGCAACTTATCTCTTTTCCCTTTCACACTGACAACAATAGTCCAGCCCTGCTCATAGCAGAGCCAGCTGCAGAACTGGGCTATTGAAGACCATGATTCCAAGAGAAATGAGGGGCACTGTACGGAGTACTTGCAGAATCACTTTCCGGGAATTTTCCTCCTGATAATTGTGCAGGAGCAGAGCTGGACCCAAGCTGGCAATTCAAGCATTTTCCACTTTTGGTATTTGCGTAAGGACCCTTTTTCAATCATTTTGATACATTGCATTAAACCACTGTCATTTCCTAAGTTCCTGTCTTCTTTCCACATACCTCTTTGATTATTTAAAACCATATTTAATATTGATCTTTCTCTTCTCATTTGAGAAGATACCAGCATGAATACTGACTTTTAAGTTATTAATTAAAGCACTAGACAGTCTTCTGTGAGGTCCCACATACAGAAAAAAGTCAGAAATCTTTCTTATTTTTTTATAATACAAACTGTAAATAAATGAAAAAGGGTCTGAAATCAAAATTTGGAGGAGAATTGTCGTTCTTAGATCTAACCCTGCATTTGACTACAGGCCTATTCTGCACTTGTGTAGAACTGGAGAATGATCCTAACGTTAATGACAGCAGCAGAGGGTGAAAGTACTTCAGCTTTACTGAGATTATTCCAGCAAAATGTTCTTTTCACCCATCCAGGGTTCATCCTCCTAGGTCACTTATTTCCCTGCTTCCTGCTAGTGACAACTCCAAAATGTCTGATCTCTCCTTCTCCTGTATTTTTCATTCCCCTTTTCTTCATGGGCAACAAAACAGAGAGAAAAAAAAATCACAATACCTAAGAGAAATTCAGCCATTGTCAAGATAAGATACCAGGGAATGAAATCCTGAGCTATCCTCTATGCAAGATCTAAGAGAATCAGCTGTTGTGGATAATATCAATGAGATAAGAAAGCTCTTATAAACCACCTTGCTCTTCCTGCCTGTTCCTAACTGAGCTATGCCTACTTTTCTAGGCAGCCTTGCGATCCCAGCAGTCCCTCATGACTTGGACTCTAATGTCAAAACAGAAGAGAAGAACTGCAGCAAACCAGGCAAGTAGCTGGAGAGGGTTCTAATCCTTGAGGATTTATATATATTTTCCCCAGCAGTTTCTAGAATTAAAACCCTATGAGTAGAGTAAGTGCTAAAGGACTAGGGAGAAGCATCTCAGAGCCATCAGGCCAATGGAGATGCTCTTGTGATGTGTAAAAGAAAGTGTTATTTAAACATTTTTTCCGCTCAGCAGGTGTCCTTTCACAGAGCAAGATACTTCTGGAGAGACTGACTGGAAATGTAAGTAAAAGTGAATAATCTACTTTGATATATATATATGAAAATAGATGAATATATTGAGATTTATAATGGGTGGCTCAACAGTGTCCCCTGAAGGATGGACTCTAAATAAGAGGGGGAGGAAAGGAGGTAAAAATGGCAAAGAAACAGGAAAAGAAACAATAGGGAGAAATCAGTGAAAGCTGGAGAGGAAAGGTCCCAGCTACTTTTCTTGCAGTGATGACAAGGTTCTGCAGTTTTACAGCAGATCAATTAGGTGCTGCAGTAATGTTCGATTAGCTGTACAACCTGCTAGACTTCAGCTCGCTGGACCCAAGAAACCTCTCCTGATTTCCAGAGAGCACCACTATAACAGAAAGATGAGTCTAATGCAAGTCCATCTTTATCTGCTTGGAAATAGAGGGTTTTTTTAGGATAACCTCATTAAAAACTACCACCCCGCTGTGCACAGGGATTCAGCGCTCTCAGCCACAGCAACTACCCAGCGGCTGCTGAGATATCAGAAATGCTGCCAGGCTGAAGCTGAAGTCGCTCAGACAAACCCGAGCCGGTGGGGCTTGGACCTCATGGGGTTGCCCATGGACAACCACGCCGGCGTCTCTAGCAATATCCCTGTGCTACCCAGCACGACTCACTCCATGGGCTCATTCAGGAGCAGAAATTTCTGCTGAGAGCCTCAAGCAGTGAGACATCTACATGGGGTTGGGGCTGCTCCATTGCAGCCAGGCTCAGCCCTAGGCTGGACCCTGCTGCGAGCTCAGCATGAGCTCGGCGAGTTCATCGTGCGAGTGCAGCTATCAATAACAGCCACAGCGGGATTAGGAAGCTCCTTTATTCATTTAACATCTAGCACATTGTGGCTTTTTAAGCACCGGCCTCAATGAGATTTTCATTTTTGCAAAGAAACAATTTGACCATGGTGAGTTCAGCTCGGGTGGAGATGTCTGTAGGGAATCCATTAGCTGCACCACTGGGTCCATTGGTGCTTTGCAGTAATGTTGGCTCTCAGTAAATATTGGCCAATGTGCCTCCAACTACTATTAATGAAGTTAATTAGCAACAAAAGTTTTCAAATGTGAAAAAGCTACAGGCTGCCCATGCTTCATTAAGCTTTTTTATAAAAATCTTATCTGTGTGAGGCATTTCTCAGCAAAAAAATGTTTTTCTAAATAGTCAAAACGTGCTAACAGCTTTGCTCTATTTTATGAAAACAAAATATAAGGATACTGGCATCCTCTCTGCAGTCAAACTTTACTGAAGAGAGAAGGAAGAATTAAAAGAGAGAAAGAAAACTTGGTTGCCAAGCACTGTGGGATGAACATAAAGCTCATTTCTCTATTAGTCTAAAACTTTGCAGCATCTGGGAGAATCCATAGATGCCCAAGAGAGTTCTGGATAATCTCAGTGGTCCAAAAGCCTTATCCTCTCTGGCCAGCCTCAGGATTTGGGTGCTCCCCAACCTCCCGATCAGTCAGGTTGCCTTTTGCTTTGCAAGTTTAGTCCTGCTGGCCTTGCATGGGCATTGGGATAAGAAAGGCTGCAGGTTGTCCTGGAGGAATAGTCACTTGCAAGGGACCTCAGTGATGCCCCCCCCTTTTTTTTTCTGTTGCTGATGAAACATTTAACAGTGGTTTAGGAAGGAAAAGAAAAGAGCATAACTGTTTTAATAAGCAATTTACCTATGACAGTGCTGGTCAGTCCAGCATATCCCTCTCATAATTATGCAAGACCAAGTACTATATTTGCGATCATTCTATTTAATAGCATTATGGCAGTCCAAGATTTAAGCCAGTGCTTTAATGTCTCTCCCTTTTTTTAATATCATTACTGCATTATAGATTTAAGGTAGCACTTAGGTGGTAAATTTTCAAGGTAATGTCTGAGGCTTAGTGTCGACAGAAGTTCCATGACTAAATCCTTTGCCCTGTTTTGAAAATGTTCCTCTTAACCTCTAGTCTAGTCTGCTGTTTTACACCTGAGTTAAGACGGTATTTTTTTGGGGTACTCCCTGTGTCAAATCATCCTCTGAAGCCATCCAGGCCCAAGCTTATCTGTATGAGCAGGACAGAAAGGATCATCTCATACATTAGGCACTCACAAAAGCCAGTCTGTTAGTCATCAGAGGAGAGAAAGATAAATGTAATAGTATTCTTTTCCCATGAGGCAGAGCTGAGGTGAAGGTTGCTGAGCAAACAGCCTACACTGACCTCTTAAAGCTTCTTTTCCACTTGAACTAAATGGTTATTAGCTGGAATGTCAAAGCCAGGGTTTGTGTCAAGCTGTGGGAAGCTGGGGAGAGAGACAGAAATACCAGACACGTGCTCTTTTCCTCTCCTTTGGGATCCATGGGATGGACACTTGTTCAGAAACACTGCTATTGCTCCTTCTTTGCATCACCATTCAGTTTTTCTGATTGAGATACTGAGATCCCACAAACAGTTACAGACATTGAGTTTTCCTTGCTGTTTAGCAATTAAAAACAAAATGAGATTTCCCCTGCTCTTGTCCTGTAAGGCTATTTTTCCTCATTTTAAAATATAAACTGGATGTAGCAATAACTCATTTAAAATCAAGGGTCAATTTACCACTAGCAGCTCTTTAATTGAAATGTTATCTAAAGCCCCACCTGATAAGCTTATATCACACTCTCTAACAAGGAATGAGACTTGATTTCCCAAAGAATAACTCTCCTTAAATAGAAACCTAATCAAATGCATTCAGCATCCTCATTGGTCACCAGAGCCTATTTTTCAATAATCCGTCTTTCAGTGCCAGATTATTAAATCCAGTAAACTGAAGAAAAAAAATAAAAGAAAATTGTGTAGGAAGTTAAAGTTAGTTGACTGTAGGGGCCGCTACTTTTAGCTTAGCCAGCTGCATTGCTGCTGGCCACTGTGAAAATGATTTTGGAAGCAAAATCCCGTTATTGTACCCTGATATTTCTCCAACCATTCCCTGAAATGTGTGAGAGTGCAGAGCTGTGACATGGATAGCAAGGTCAGATGAAAGAGTGCCCAGGAAAAGTTGATATGAGGAGAAGCTGGTGTGTGCCCCAGGAGTGCTGTTCACGCACATAGCATCACAGCAATTTGATTCTTGACACAGCTGAAAATATTTGCTCCTGAAAGTTAAATATATATTATATATTTATATAAAAAAATCTCATAAAATCACAAAATAAAGCCAGTATCATATTATCTACATATCTGGTAAGATTTAAGCTCTACTAATCTCTTTGCAAATGAAATAGAAATAGTGTTTTCAGATATAACAGGGAGAACATGAATCCTTCAGTCAAATTATTTACTGAATTACCTTTCATGACTAGTCATCTGAAGAGAAAGAAAAGTAGTAATGAATTGAGAAAGAGGTGATAGGAAGCTAGTGCCCTGTTCACACTGTTTTATTCCTTTGGGCTAACCCTTTATCTGACCAAAATCAATGAGAACAGAATAAAATAACTTATGATTTATTGCTACAGTCAGATTTCATTGTGGTGCATTAAAGAGGTTGTGATGATTACAGGGTGTCTCTAAAAAAGCTAAAAACACAGCAACATGTTTAGAAAGCATCAGATGTCAAACAGCAAGCTGTTTCCAGAGGAACTTTTAAAATGCCATGTCACAAAATGAATCAAAGCAATGGCTTTGCCATTGTTTGCTCTGCATTTTGGCAAGCACTGATTTCTCAGCGCACTGTAATCCAAATTTGTCCATGCTGCAGAGCTATTGTAGTCAGCTCTGAGGACAATGCAGCTTCACTCGCCTCAATTTGGCAGTCTATAATGTTACTAGAGCATACATCGACTTGGCTTTGCTCATATCCTTCCTCGATCATGCATTATATAATCAGTGATGATCTGGAATATCTCGAAGAGTAGATATTGCCAGTTTACTTTGTTATCCTGAAAGTTGTCTTGTCTGTGCTAGGGCTAATCATACTGCCTGGTGGCTGGATTTAATGACAGTGCCATCAGAAAGCAAGAGTGTCTTTTCTGAATTCTTTGTGACAATACAGCCCCGCTGATACATTGTTCTTGATATTTTTCTGCTTATGTCCTTATCATGGATGGTACAAACATGAAAGCAACACTGGCAAGCCTTTTTGACCACAGCTAAAATTCCTATTTGCTATCAGAAGAGATTATGTTAAACTAGCCATGCTTGGTCTGGAGGTACCTTAAAGACATACTGCAATGACAAAAAGCATTACCAATATGAAGATGCCATCGCCTTTCATGGGAGCTGAGCTCCCACGTATGACTGATTGTTTTAGTGCAGCCACAGTGACAGGCCAGGTCAGTCTTATCACTTGGAAATTTCACGGAATCACATAATTTCTCTTTATTTGATTTATTTTATTGGAAAATATTCTCAAAATGCTGGTGTTAGGGTTTTTATATTAAGCATTTTTCTTTGCTAGCAGGGATGTGTCAGGGCAGTGAAGTCCATGTGATCATAAAGACTAGCCGGTGACTTTGGCAGAGAGAGGAAAGGTTGCAACTTTAGGACTCAAATGCTGCTCTCATCACTTTTGCCTTTTACCAGGGGACTAAGTTCACAGGATGGTCATGGTGAGCAGACACTACAGAATTTCAGCTGCACCCACTTGAGACTGCTCTGCTGGGAGCCTGAAAACATCACAGCCATCGAGCATCCTGCTGCCTTCAGGCTGGCACCTAAACTCATCCTAAACTCATCCCCCAGACCTGCATCCAGGGCACTTGTGTTTGCTGCCCCTGAGAGCAGCAAGAGCAGCAGAAATGAAAAACTGTTAGGAGCTGGTGATTAGCAGAAGTGTTGAACGTGGATAGGGAGTGTTGTGTGAGATGTGGTATTTTAGTGCAGCTGGGAAGGGGCTTTCAAGCCCTAGTAGAAATGTGCTTCCTGTTAGACAAGAATTGATGATGCTTGAAAAGATTCTCTGAGGCAAAATAAGTGCATAAACTTGTATAAAGGTTCTAAATGAAATAAGTTATAAGACAATTTTACTCCTCTATGTAAATGTTTTGTTCCAATAGCTGAGTTGCCTTCTTTCTTTCTTTCTTTCTTTCTTTCTTTCTTTCTTTCTTTCTTTCTTTCTTTCTTTCTTTCTTTCTTTCTT
>JAVCKT010028601.1:0-31102 GCA_032273925.1 Rhynchotus rufescens
GAAAGTAACTTGCACAATAGTGTTGCTTTGCTACTACACCCTTTGCTAAGAGCTACGTTTGAGTTTTGATTTTATGGGAGGCCAAAATAAATAGTTTGAGTGAAACAGAATAACAACAATAACTTCAATACAGGTGGTTTGCTACTTCAAGCCACATGACATTATTTTTGGCCAGCAGTCTTTGCTGTCTAGTACAATCAACCTATCAAGTCTATGGGCTGAAACAGGAAAATTGCCTTTGAGTGAATGTCCACAGAGATGGATGCTCTTCCTTTTATTTATACAATTTATGAACCATCATGTTTTCCAGGCAAATCCAGTCAGACATGACCTAACATGATGCAAATTTATTTATAGGGTCTTTTGCAAACTCATTTCCTTTACAATTTAATATTCTTCTCATTTCAAAATACCCTAGAGAAATGGGATACAAAATCTACTCTGTCTAGAGAATTGCACCGAATGTTTGAAGAGCTCTGTAACTGGCCAGGGATATCATATATGTCCTCCGATTACTTTGAAGATCATGGCAAACAGTAAAAAATAGCAGTAATATTTTTTTTAAAAAAATCAATCAGCAGTTTGCTCTAGCATGAAGGTTGCTCAAGAAAGTCTCTTCTCCTAGACATGCCTTGGGTGCAACATGATTTCTCCCTGCGAAATGCATATCAATGCATTGGACAATGCTGAGGGCATTAGGAGGGAACATTAAAAAAGCAGATCAGTTCTGCTTTGTCTCAAATGGCCCTGTAATATTTTTCCTCTGGCTCGCTGATTCTGAAACTCAAATACTCAGACTGTTTTCTGAAGAAAACTCTCTCTCCTGCTCCATCCCCAAAGATGGACAGAGAACTGAGAGCATCAGAAAACCACAGAATCCAGGGAAAACAAGTCAATACCTCATAATTTATGTTACTGCAACAAACCTCTTCGTGATGAATCACTAATTGCTCTTCAGCTCAGGTGAAAAAGCCTTTGGTCAGAGGGACTCAGCTGAGATAAGGGACATAGCGACAATTCCAATCCTCAGTAATCCTGCTCGAAGCTTGCCATGAATTCTAGGCAGAAATTGTGCATAAAAATCAGCCAGTGAAAAGGCAAGGAAACAGAACTTATAACTGGAGTTTCTTAGCATTTTGAAACACCACATTCTGAAATTTGACATCTTTTAAGCCAGTTGTTAAGCTGGTTAAAATAATAAACAGCAATAAAAAACCAGAGGTCTTCATAATTAATTTTTTTCAGAGTTTAAAATATGAAAAATTCCTTCCAGCACTGTAGATGTTCTACATCGTTCAGCCAATCATCTATAAACAAACAATTTAAAGCAATCCCTAGCTGAAGAGTTTATTTTGGGGAAGTTTTGTCAACTGATTTGGCTTTAATTTTTTTCCAGATGAGAAGAACAAAGCTGAAGGATGGAATAAGAAATGAAATGAAAAAGACCTGATTTCATCTAACCAAAGCCATCTATAGGACTTGTGAAAACCCTCATCTGCACGCATCCATGCAAAGCAGAACCAATAAGGCTGCCAGAAGCAATCCTCGAGAAACACAAGGCTGAGGAACATCAACATCTTTATGTCTATCCAGAAAAGAGGTAGATAAAAGAGAAAAGGCTCATGGGGATAAGAGGACTGCGTTGCTGTAGATGGGAATAGAGAAGGTGTTGGGTACCTTCTCTACCCACCTGCAAGGTTTGTAATGGTCATCAGATAAATTGCAGAGAAATTCATCCTCACCTTGTCATTTTCTTGTTTTCTGAAGCTCTTAGTGATGTATCTACACTGGTAAATCAAATAGGACTTAGTCTGGAAGTCCCCCTGCATCCTGTCTGATCTGTCTCTGCATCCTGTCTGTGCCCTGTCCCTCATCTGCCCTGTTTTTGTTATTGACTTGTTCCTAATTTTTACATGCAATGTTGTTCATGCATCTGAACACTATCAAAAATGACCCTGTTTATTACAGTTTGTAATTGAAATGTACAAGAAAAGATTTCTTGCCCTGTAAATCCCTAGTGCATGTAAAGTTTAGCTGCATTTAACCATCAGAGCAATTTTTAGGTCTTTAGTCTACGCAATCCAGTGATAAACACAATTCAGTTTATGAGGGCTGTTGTATTTATTTATAAACAATTTTATGCCTCTTGATAATTCCTTGAGCCTCACTAAGTGATTTTTCAAACATGTTATTACTCTTGAGCGCTCTGTAACAAACAGAAGTAAATATTGTCACTGGTGCTTTTTTCTATCTTTTTTTTGTTTGTTTTTGTTTTTTTTTTTTTACTTTGTTCCAGCAGTGAAATGATACTAAGAAATCTCTTTGAATGAGAATGTTGCATCTACGAGGAAAATTGCATCTCCTCGCAGGATCTAAGCATGAGATGCTTCTGAAAGTATGGGGAGCTGGAGCCAGCATATTTAATGTGCTTTTCTCTCATTGTCTTTTCAGCTGCATAAGATAGTAAATAACACAGCTGTACACGCTCTGATTATCGACTGGTAATGATTCCTTTGATTCTTGCCAGCCTATGAGAAGAAAAGGCAAGCAGAAAGCTGACCCAGATTTCCGCAGAGCTGACTTGCTCTCCATGCCAAACTTTCCCAGCTTCTCTTATGAGATTACTTAACTTCCCTACAGCACTGTTGTTATTATTGTCGTTATTATTCGTAATAACAGCAACGATGACAGTGAGAACGTGGAAAAATATTGTTTTTTGAAAACTGGATGTCTCAACAGCTGCCATGTGGTGGTAAATGGTTAAAATGGGTCATGACTAATTCTAACAAAGTGTAACAAGGAAATAAACATCACAAATAATTTATGGTTCATGAAAACTGTTTTGGGTGCAATAAAGTACAGACGGTAATAGATGGAAAGGTGCTGGACAGGGGGCTGCCTCTCAGCCACCATGTTCCCTCTAAGGTCTCAATCCAGAACTCAGAGGTGGATCCCAATGCTCTTCCTCACCTCGTACATTGGGGGAAGCTAGACCTTAATTTGTCCTCAGAAAATGGTAAAGCTGGCTTCTGTGATTGATTGCATCTCAGGTGTGCAGGCTATATACCCACCATCCATCTTTAAAAGATCAGGACAGAGAGCAGCTTTTCTCATATACCCCAATGACCTCCTAATGGATTTCTACAGTCTCGCACAAAACCTCTTTCCTACTGCATTTAATAACATCCAGGTTGGGTCAAGAATGCTTCAGGTGCTGGAAAAAAAGGAAAAGGAAAAGAAAAAGAGGACCATGAGCAGCTGGCTTTTAGGTTGAACTGAGGGAATAGCAATGTTGTGATAGGGGCTCATGAGAGGATTCAGATTGACTCACTTAGAATTCTTCCTATGTCCATGTAGAACGCTTGGTCTCTGTTTTTAATTGCCCACTCTGAGCAATTCAGAGTCATTCTTGAGACTGGCAGAGACCCGTCACTAAGTGCTCAGCTTGTGTGAAATGCCTTCAACGCAGTGCTCTGGGCCAAAGGACCAAACGTCTTTGATGCTACCCAACAAAATGTGTGTCAGAACATGACCTTCTGGCACTTCTTCCAAAAAAGTCCTTCCAGATAGGGAAACAAAATATTCCTGGTCTTTCCTTCCCATAGGAAACAGGCATTTCCTTGTGCTTGTCCCTTCTGAGGCAATCACAATAATGGTTCCTCATACGAACATCTTTGGTTGAAGCTACACGTTTACACCAACTGAGAACATGGCCCTGTGTACATGTATGCAGGTGTGGCTAATTTGATGATCAAATCACAAAGAAAGGTGAAGTTAAAATGGTGCTCACAGAAGGTGACCATTCATGAGCAATCCCTGTGCTTTTGTTCAGCAACTTGGCCTTCAGTCCTCATGACACTGCCTATGCATCTGGCAGACCATGCTTTTGGGTAGAATGGGCACGCTTTCAAAGAAATCTTTTTCTTTGTGAGGTTTTGGATCAGAGAGAAACAGGAAATTTGGAGAGGGGAAGGAAAAGCAATTTAAAGATTTTTTTTAAATGACTGGAGGTTTTCTTTTTCTTTTTTTTTTTTCTTCATGAGCACTCACAAGAAAGGAGGACTGAGTTAGTGATGCTGGTTTTAGCCACACACACACCCATGCACACACATGCTGAAGGCCTGCTGGCTTCCCTCCTTGCCTCAACTCACTTTTTGGAGCAAACAGGGTGGGCTCCTCTCCACTGCAAAACCTGGAAGAATGAGAATGTCACACACTGTGATAACCACATTTTCCACCTTAAAATTACACTCTTTTTGGCTTGCTCCTCAGGGTAAGGTGAAGTCAGCTCTCTCCCTCCACACAACATCTGCACATTATTAATCCTGCCCACCCCAAATGAGCCTAGTTTTGGTAATAAGTGTCAAGTGACATGGCCCGTGGGAAGAACATGCCCCAGGACATCGGTCGTATCGGGCTGCCCACGACATGTGCAAGGCTGCATGAGCAGGCAGCTACCGCCTCCGAGGGCTGTGTGTGCAACGGGACGGACTTTAAAAGCAAAGAGCAAACCCAACCAAAGCGGTGACCATGATGCCCAGGTGCCTTGTACCCTCTCAAGAAGACGGTGGTGCACCATCCCCTCTAGACTTTTTGCTCTACTGGATGAGACTCTCCTCCTCCTCGGTCTGCAAAGGGTGAAAGGGCCGTGCGCTGCTGTGCAGCCCTCCTTTGCAAACTCAGTATCTCTGCTGTTTGGCAGGTAGCAAGCAAGGCCCGCAGGTCTGCATAGCCCTGCCTCCAACAACACCAGGGAGACTTAGATCACTGAGTCTATGGATGTGATCAACAGCTAGCCACATTGGTGGCTCACTTTTTTTTTTCCCCATATAACTTAACCTCCTGTTCCACAGAAGAGAGAAACTGTATGGAAACCCTTGGCATCCAATGCGTGGCCTGATATTCTTTGGCCCACTAAATGCTCTCCAGGAACCTTTTTCATCCTTTTTGCTTCTTCTACTCTTCCTCCTCCTCTCTTTACATCACAGTCTCTCTTTCTTCTTCAACAAGTACTGTGGGTCTGTCTCCATCATAAAGTCCAGAGCCGTTGAGGTACTCCTCATCTTTGTTGTACTGCTCTGGTCCAGAGGAAGGCATGGAGTTCTCAGAAATTGAGCCATTTTTTACATAACCTGGCAAATTCCGGTGTCCATTGAGGGTCCCTGGTATAAGTCTCGTATTGAGGTGTAGGGCAAGTGCCCCTCTCGTGGCTACATTTGTGATGCTGGTGTGGGAAACCATTGGTCCATAACTGTAGGTTGTACTCCCACTTCGTGCTTTCCTTTTAAAGTCAAGTGCTAATGTCCATCTGCTCCATGACTTCTTTATTTCTGCTTGGACCTGGAAGAAGGGAGACGCATGAAAAAAGAGATGAGTGGGAGGAAAGAAATACAGAGAGTCATGAGAAATAAAGAATATCTATAGACAAAATGGACACGGAATTTTTTGAGAATAAAATTGTAAGGAATAGAAAAATCATGTTAGATCCTGATAAATGTCCCATTGAAAACTTCACTGGAGACACTTAGGGAAGAGAAAATTAAAATGAGATTGACATTGATTTCATCTTGGGGTTATGTTTCAGGGCCTAAGCAACTTACCTTTAGTTGCATTTACACCCAAAATGGGCATCTACAAAGTTAGGTCAAACAACGCTTATTCTGGACCATGAAAGTAGCTCTACTCTTTCACATATACCTATACCGAACATCTAGTTTTTGGTTTACTACTGAGAGAAATGAAGTAACAGCTAGCGAATTGTCTGAACCCTAGAGCATGTCATGATTGAAAAGGAAAGTAAATAGTCAAAAAAGCCTAAACAAACAAAATAATTTGTTTGAACAGGCAGCTGCTCTATTCTTACACTTTTCTTCTTACTACAGATCTGAACTTTAGCAGCACTTGAGTTGAGAAAAATGGAAGATAATTTTTTTTCACCCTTTTTCCTATAGCTACTTCCAGTAGCAACTTTAATTGTGGTAGATTGTCCTGGATGTCTCCTATGATCAAAAAAGAACATACAAACTTGCTACATGAACTGGCAGATCATTCTGGGATGAATGGGTTGGTTCTCTGAAGTAAGTGGGGTTACACTGATGTGTGCCCACCTAACCACCAAAATTTGGAATGAGTCTATCAAAGAAGGGAAAGAAAGACTCACCTCTCCATTGCAAAAACAGTATATGATGGCAACAAAAAATCCCTGGAAGGAAGAAGAAACAACACATTAATATTAAACTTGATGTATCTGAGTATCTGTTTCCTGATGCTGCTAACCAGCATCCCTATGCTTCCATGAAATTAATGGCATTTATAATGTGATGAATATAATATGAGTAAGAAATCTCTCAGTGCTCCATAGTGAGAGAGAGACAGATGGACATAGCAATTTGCCTGCAGACTATGTAAAAAGTAGATAGATGATACAAGGGTTTTGGGTCATAGCTTCACTAAAATATTTGCTTGTCCCCCACCTTCCCACTGAGGTTTTGTAAAGGCTCTGAGATGGTAAATATGTCCCTGGGAAGGTGGTGGGTTCGTGCATAAAATCAACAAACATTTCCAATGGTTTACATGAAGATATTTCTGCTGTAGGGCTGGAGGATGGAAGATGGCACCAATGATGCTCTTCCAGCTCTGGTTTGCACTGGAGTTATTTGCACACTTAGTACCAGTAAAAGCATCCAGGCCTGAGCAAACCATACACATCTTTCTGCTGGGCAACATTTTAACAAGATTTTGGTGGGGTAACCCATTACTTTATTCCATTGGTATCCAATAGTTTCTCTAAACTTTCATTGGGCCAATCCCACTGTCTGCCTTTAGTCCTCCTTTAGTCCATCCACAGTGGGAAGTACTGAGCCAAAAGTAATCTATATCAGGGAAGGGGATGCAGTAACTATAATGCCCAGCTTGTAGTGAGATGCTAATTTTTCCTGCAGTGTCTTCTGTAGGACCAGCCTTGGAACTGAATCTGCACTATGCCCAAACCTAGAACTGAGGGATCTATTCACAGGTTTGAAAGAGAACTTGGGACAAGGAAGCAGCAAGGTGATTTAAAACAGTACGTCTCTGTGGAGCTCTACCGGACCTACCTTCAACCTTATTCCAAAGGGAATTCATGGGGCAAGCTATCTTTCAACAGGAACATTTTTTTTTTGGGACACGCTGCCCTTTTTTTTTACCTTGTGCTTTGCAAATGTAAACCATGCTCAATGGTAAAATAGAGTCAAATCATCTTGTGAAAGAAATCTGCCATGCTGAGAAAACAACTCTGCTTCCATAGAGAACACCTTGCACTCTAACCTCCCTCTTTCCTGCACTGAAATTCTCATAGATTTCTCCCCCTAATTTAAGAGTTACGGTACCTGGAAAGAGTTGAACAGCATTTCATAGTGCATTTGAACTTGCCAAAGAATCCCTGACACATCTGTGTATGGCATAGCCATGAAAACAATATAGTGAACGCCAAACAGAGGCATAAGGACGAGGGTAGATTTCAGCAGCTTCCTGTAAGGACAAGGAGAGAGGGAGTTAGGGGTTGGGGTGGACTTCCCGGTCTGGTGGGTCCACCAGCACCTTAGGTGTTTATCTCACATCATTTTGTCCTGGTTCCCATATCCACCCTGGATGGACCTAGGTATCTTACACTTGCATTGTGGTGGTGTACTCATCCACAGCTTCAAGCTGTTGAATTTCTTTGTAGCATGTGGACCAAGGTGATCCATCCCTCAGCACAGCTAGTCTAGCCCTCTCCAGGACTAGAGTGGTGGTTGGTCACTAGTCTTAGAGGCATCTGGAGTTTCAATATTTCCTGGAAAGATCCTTTTTGGAGGATCTTCTTTACTATGAGGATGACAGAGCCCTGGAACAAGCTGCCAAGCCAGGTTGTGGAGTCTCCTTCTCTATAAGTCTTCCAAACCCACCTGGGTGCAACCCTGTGCCATGTGCTCTAGGTGTCCCTGCTGGAGCAGGAGAGTTGGACTAGATGATCTCTAGAGGTCCCTTCCAACCTCAACCATTCTGTGATTCTGTGACCTACTCCATCTCAGGAACAGACTGCAGCAGGACAGGAAGGGCATCTACAATACGGGCCCCAGCACTTGGCTGACTGTCCCTGCAGGAACCTGCTTTGCCTGCAAGTGAACTAGTTGAAGGATTAAACCCTCTACCAAGAGTTACAACAAGTGACCGAGTGCAGGCAATCATTGGGAAGGGTGGACATCACCAACAGAAAGACCTGGTACCTTGTCTGTCCATCAATTGGCAACCACCAAGGGGAATCCAAAATATTAAAAAGAGCAAGGCCCATCCAAACCATAATTAATAACAAACTTGAGCCAGGGAGAAATAAATAAATAGCCAAATCAGAGTCCTGACATGGTCGTTAAAAAAAACCCAAAAAACCCAGCTTCAAACGAAATGTCTTGTGTTTGGAGAGGGACATGGTAGCAATGAGCTCATGGTTGGCAGACAAGCTCCTTCTACCCTCCCCCTCAGGCTTGATGCTGATCAGTCCAGTTTGAGAGACTGTGAGAAGCTGGAGAAGCTCTTATGAAGAAAAGGTGTCTCAGCAATCTACTTTTTCTGTCCAGTTTTGACTACAATATGAATATCCAAAATAAAACAAATGAGGAAATGCCAGATTTCCTGTGAAGAGTCAGGGATCTTTTTTTTTTCATTTCATCAAATATACTGAAACACTAGACGAATGGCATGTTTAACAAATTCAACAATGTTTACAAAACACAGAGATAAATAAATAAATTTTAGAGGTTTAGGGCTTCGGCAGTATAAGCATGGTTTTTAATTTTTTGCACTGGGCGTTCAAAGCTGGCAATGATGAAAAGTCTCTGGGATGGACATTTGGGCTCAGCAGTTCAAACAGCTCAAGAAAGGGTGTAGCTGGTCCCTGGACATAGTTTGCGGTTGATAAATGGACAGTGAGAACCTGAGAAGACAAGGTCAGTCTCATTTTAAGTGTCTAGAGTAATTTCATCTGAATGGGTCATCCTGGCTTTCCTATGCAACTGATAGGCAGAAACAGGTATTTTTGACATCTCCCAGAAAAGTGGGGAGGGAAGGTGACTCACCTGTACTGTTGTCTTGAATCACACCTCCCTGCATTTGTCTCCCGTAGCTTGGTTGCTAGGACTCTGATAATATTGATAAAAAGAATAAAATTTACCTGGAAGAGGAAAAGAAAAAAGAGGATAACTCTTAAAAAATATTCCATCCAATGCTTAAGTCATCCAGTGAGTTCTTTCCCCTTGGCAGGATGAGTCAAGGGGATGTAGCATGTGATGACCTTCTACTCCTGCTCTGTGTCTATCTTGTTCTGGGAGAACTTCTGTTCTGTGAGAGTGATGTTCTGCTGTGAGAGTGATGAACTCTTGGGAAAGACTCAGTGTCTTCACTAGATCAGGCCAGGTATGTTCAACCTGATTGACTCTTAACTTGCTCTTGTTTAAAGGAGACAAAGAAGGATATTAGTTAATTAACTAACTAATTTATATAATGTTCTCCTGGGATCCTCAACCTGTCCTGTCTTGCAGTAGAATCTGTCATGTTGTAAGCAAAGCCTGAATAACCAGTTACAGGGAAATCTGTTGAAACACCACGCAAAATGACCCCAACTTCTCAGAAGCAGCATATTACCTTTGGCTAGGGTAATATAGGGTAACATCAAGAGAGATTTGATGCAATGAGCTGGCAATGCCTACATTTTATTCTTATGCCATTGGCAGCAGGAGCTCACTCAAAAGAGAATTTCTGTGTCTGGGCTAATGCTGATGCCTCTGGCTTCTCTGGAGACCTGTGACAATCATTTGACTTCCTCGTGGCCAATATAGTTTTTGGAGAAAACAAATTATCACGTTGTATAGGTTTGCAGTTTTATGCCAGAGGGAAGCATTGTGGACTTCTAGTTTGATCTCCAGCAAAACACGCTCCATAAGACCTCCTTGTATTCATTTTCATTTGAGCTCCTGGAGATGCGGATTTCAGTATTTCCATGACGGAGATCCTACCACAACCATGGGTAAATTGTTCCAATGGTTAATTATCCTCACTGGTAAAACAAGTAGTTCCCTGAGCAGCTGAATGAACGTGGCCTCATTTGCTATGGCTTTGTCTTCTGTGGTTGAATTCTTTCTCATTTAACGAGGTGCAAGTTCTTTGGGAACAGATTCTCCCTGTTTAAAAAATGGAGTGAGTTTGCACTACATCTTTTTCCTCAAAAAGGCATGGGTAGAACTTGTCTCCTGTATCTCTTTGGCTGTTTTCATGAGGTTTGTGGGAATTTAACATCTATGCAACCCAAACCCGTTGGTTACATTTGGTTGGAATTTACTGACTGACACGACAGTTATGAGGGAGGGATGGATAGATGGACAGGCAAGGAAGCCCACAGCCTGGGGGCACGTAATTCATTTTGGTTGGAAACCAATCTGAAAGAAAATGCAGGCTTTGTTTCTCAGATGAACCTTTCCAGCTTCAAAATCATAACAACGGGATCTTGTTCTGCATTTGTCTGCTAAATTGAAGGTATCCATCCTTATCACAAATAGGGGAGAAACTCCCCTGACTTTTACTGAAACATATACTAGGTTTTAAAAAAAATCCAGACAACTAAATGATATTGAAATTAGCAGTAGAGTGGAGGAATTTCAAACCCCTCAGATTTCAATTTCTCTGCAAACTCATCCAGAAAATGCATGATTTCATCCAGCAACATATGACCAGCCAGTATGGGAACGGAAAAGGCAGCCAAGTGAACAATATGAACCCACAGAAATTAAACAGAAACAACCCACAGAATATTTTTGCATGATAAATAGCTGCATTTGCAAATATCCAGAGTACAGGCACAACAGAGCCTCATGGAGAAACATTATTTTTACAAGGACAAGCCTCAATTGAGCTCTTTCTCCTCTGCTAATTGGGCTTTAAATTAAATGCAACGAGGTTACTGGCATTCATCTACTTGAACTATATGAACTTTCTCTTCTATCCTACTACTTCTTTTCCAATGATGACAAGGAGGGCTTGGTGATTTGTTTCTTCCAAGGTGCCTATGTAATTGCAGGTGGAGAATTCCATCAAAATTTAAATTTGGTGAAGAAAAAAAGAACCTTCAAAGTACAAAGGAGCTCACCTAATTGTACATAACAGCACATTCACCTCAGGACTTTTCCTGATGTTTATGGAGAAATGGTCAGTTTTTCTTCTTGCCTACACTGATTGTCTTCCAAGACCTCCTTATTTGCAGATCAGATCAAGGTATATGTGACCTGATGCAAAGCTCTCCAATGGCTACAGAAAGATCCATAGTGACTCCGCTCCACTGCTCATGGGTGGATGTGTAAAGGGACTAAGTCATGCAGGTATGGACAAGCTCTTTCACATGCAATCATGTACCCATCAGAAGATGGAGTAAAGGGAAACCATGGAGAAAAGACAGAGGGCAGAAACCTCTGTTAACGAAACCTCTTAAGAACAGATTCCCTAGCTAATTGGCACTCTATTCAACTAAGTGTGTAACCACCTGCTGAATTCCCCATACACATTCATATAACGACCTCTCTAGCTTCAGAGAGGTCATTCCTCTATCTGAATAATGTCACTTCTATCCTTTTTGATCCCTCTTGCTCTCATATGTGGACAGAATTGATTTTCTGTGAGTGCCCGACACAGTGCCTGCCACTGGATCCATAGATCATGACTGTCACGGTCTATATTTCATCTCCTTTGAAAAGCTACCTTTGGGATATATCAAGCTTTCACTGGATCAGGAAAGTGAGTCTGAAATGATCTGATGACATCAAAGCATCCCTAGGGAAAAAGGTTTGGTTTTGTCACGGAACCCCCCGTTATAATCCCCAATTTAAACGTCTTATGGGAACATGTTATTTTTTGCACATTTTACACACCCCTTGTTATGAGCCAGTACTCACCACGATAGCTGCCAGGATGGGCACCTGAATAATCCATTTTAAATTGCCAGCACTCAAGTCCCAACACCTGAGAAGAGATTGACATCCTATCAGGAAGCCATTGATTGCACAGGGAAATATCCTCAGTGTCCTGTTTGCTAAATCTAGTCCAGGAAGATGGATTCTTCCAAGGCTCTAATTCTTCCTTCAGTCAGCAGAGACTCAAAGTAGCCCTGCTCCTTTTGTCATACCATTCGCAACTGAAATCCGTGTTAAATGTATTTACAGCTATGTTCTCCAGAATTCAAGGATCTTCCCTTTCTGCAATAATGATCGTCCTTGCATGTGGACATGTTTACCTTGAGCTTACAACCCAGCAGGATAATTTGTCTGTTGAGTTATTTCTCATCAGCTATGGGAGGACCTTTCTCTGTTTGCATAAGTTATTTTGAGTTGACTTAAAGGGGGCTGCAGCATACAGTTTATGCTCACAAGTGGGCTGGGCAGGTACCTTGGGTACATTGACAAATAGTGAGATATCCTATAAAGATGCAGCATGATCTGCCTTGGGGCATCATATAAGAAAAAAAAGTTGTGGTGAAAGTAGTCAGGTTTTGGGGAAAACCAGAGAAACCATGCTGAGCTTTGCTGAATTTGTCTTATATTACCCCCTGAAACGAGCCAGCAGAAATTTACATGACAAACCCTGTCCAAATATAGAGCAGTGAGATGCTTGGTTGTGTGTTTTTACATTCAGTTACTGGGATTCTTTCAACTCTGCTCTTGTAGTGAGCTCCAGCCATGCCCCAAAGAAGTCTTTATCACTGCTACATCTTCAACTGCTCCCAATAGCGGTGAGCATGGGGAAGGATGAGCTGTTGGTGGCCATGGATGCTTGTCTCTGGCCATCTGGCTTCTGAATATGGGCTGAACGTTGCTTCCTTGCAAGCATTTCCAGCAGCTATTGAATAAGGTCGCTCTGTGTTAATTACTCTGAATTCTCTCCAGCCACAGGGAGAGAAGAGTGGCACAGGCCTTTCTTTATCTGAGCCAACCAGCCCCTACATGGTAGCTGTAGCTCTTATATCATGGGCCAAATTCTGCCTAGGCAACTGTTCAAGGAAGGTGAGAGACAGAGGCAGAAAAACCACCATTGCTGACTTCAAGGCTCTACAAGTGTGAACCTCTGCCAAAGCAGATGCGTCATACTAAAGTAAAAGGATTGTGCTACTAGTTTCTTCCAAGTCCAGAATTGAAAATTCATTTGGAGAGCAGACTTCTTCCCAGGCAAAGCCGTTTGAAATCGTGCCTGGGGAACCCCATGCTCTTGCCGGGAGACCATTAGCAGATGGATACTGTTGTGATGTCAAGTTTGGGCTGTGCTTTACTGACTGATTGCATTGGAGTGTGAAGATTAGGTGCTATGGATGTTTCATTCACCATAACAGGAGAACACGAGGCCATCAGGGTGGCTGTATTGGGCCAAACCAAAGACTCAGCTAGTACAGTGTCTTGTTTCATACAGTAGCCAGAAAGTGAAGTCTAGAGAGAAAAAGGCAAACAGGCAGTAATATTTTTTCCCGATTATTCTTCCAACTGTCTGCAGTTCAGGAGAACTTTCTGAGCCAAAACATTGTCTTAGTATTTAATACATCTGGAGGAATTTATCTTCAAAGTTTTTATGAAAAGGCTTTTTAAATCTAAGTGCATGTTGGAGTCCACAACATCCTGCAGCCAGACATTTGCAGCTACTCTACCTGACCAGTGACAAATCTCTTTCTTTGGACTATGATGAATTTACTATCTCTCAACTTCATGTAATGCTTTCTAGTTCAACTACTGGAAGAGGCTGTGAACAAGTGAATATCTCTGTCCGTGATGTGAGGGCTATTCAGGATTTTATGGGCCTCCATCCTGTCCCTTGCTGGCTACGTACCAGTGATACGATGCCTATACTGGTGACATTAAAGTGTGGAAGTTTTACTCCTACTACTTCTATGGATCTCTACTGGTATGTCAGCTGTGGGTGCTCACCTATGCCAAATTCTGTAAAATTAAAGGAAAGTTACATTCACTCTATCGTTTTCTGCCACACAACCTATAGGTTTGACAGCTTCATACCAGAAGTGGCTTCTGGCCTTGCCTCGTTCCCCTTTTCCTTTCTGTTCACCCACAAAGTCATCAGTGCTAAAAGCCCCCCAAAGGCATCAATATGTCAAAGGAAGAAAATTTTACTAGGACTTACTCTGTGTCAGCTAGAGTGGCTCTCACGCTGGCCCACGCTGTAACAAATACAGCAGGGAGTCCTGCAAAGAAATAGAAATCAAATTGAGTGAGCAAGCTGGGGGTGGAAGGCTTCCTTCTGCACAAACACGAACAGAAAGGACAAGTGCAGGAGGGAAAGAGAGAGTTTTAAAATATTCAAGCATAATTTGGATTTTGGTCTTGTATCTTTTCAGTAATCCAAGCATAGTAAACTAGGCTGTGGCAAGAAATATATTCTGAAGCCAAATGTAATGGATATATGTGCCCTCTTCCCAGCTTTCAAGAGAGAGCAGCATGTTTTCCCAGTCTGTCTACCAGGAGCAGGTATGGCTCATTCTGCCTTATGAATCATGCTTAGGAAATGCATAGGTAAGATCCAGCTGGCCTGAACCTGAAGTACATGGTGGGCTTGACAGTATAAATGAGCAGGTTCCTGTGCCCATGCCTGTGCCCTTGCTTTGGGGCTGCTTTGTGTATGAATAGACATAGCCTGGAGGATCTGAATGTGGGCCAATGATCCCTGCTCCAGCCAACACATCCAACTGGATGCAGAGATGGGTTTCATGTAGCATGTGATTCCCAAGATATTTGTTCCCTTCCAATGACTCCAAGGAAAGATGGATCTAGAGTCAAGCTTGGACCAATATCTTCCAGGGCAGTGACTTTAGTACACTGGAAAGTTTCAGAATCCATAATGTTCGGTGGAGACTCTACCAGCAAGTAAACAGGATCACGACAGGACCTTGGTGACTTCTGGTCATCATATGCAGTTTAGGCTGCTAGCCAAGTCCTAACACACTTAAGACCAGCCATATGTCCCCAGACATCCTTGGGAAGCATTCATTCTGTCACTCTTCCCTTGGGAGAAGAGAGAGGTTGGAGAAATAGTTTGACTGTTTGACTGTAGAGTTGTGAGCTGAACCATGCCAGCTGGCTTGAAGACTGCAGAATAAATCTTGACTCATTCAATTTACAGGAAAAGATACAGCATGTAGGGCAAACACCCTATGGACCAACTGAACTGTACTACTATAAGAATTACACCACACTATGCACCATGGATTCAGCAGATGTCCTTCATGGTGGCACCACAGTAGAGCCCGAGTGAAGATTTGACTAAGGAAATAAGTGGTAGTAATGAGATGAAGGAGAACGCTCTAGAGGGTGAAGCTGGTGGCCAAATATTTTTGGAATAAAGTGTCAACGAGCCTTTCACAGATGATAATTCTCTTCAAGATTTTCTTGACCCAATTCTGATCTCAGACAGAATGGATTAAAGTAAGAAGGACTGACTGCAGAAAAGATTATTGGTGGAATTCAGGGTAATACTTGCAAAATATTTTAGCCCATGATTTGCTCCTGAATGAACCATCTTCTTTTCAGCACAGCTACATTGGGCAACATCTTTTTCCCTGCAAAAAGTAACAGAGTCGCCAATATCCAAATGGAATCTTTTATTTATTTTTTTAGGGTCCAGTTCTGCTTTATTTGTACAACTGAGTCCCCTACTGGCTTCCCTTAAAAGGTAGGATCAAATCCACAGTAGCTTCCACAAATTCGAGAAGAATAGCCCCTTTCAGATAAAAAAAAATTAAAATTAAAAAATAAATAAAGGCGACATTTATCACCGATGACTGTAAATATGCTGTTCACAGCCTAAGCTCATTGGAGCTCGGCATGCATAAGCACACGCTTAACTTTCAGCATGCACTTAAGTCTCATTAGAGTGCTTAAAGTCTTTCCTGACCACGGGCGCTTTCCTGGGCTGGGGTGTGGAGAGGGGACGCCTGTCTCATATACATGTGGACAACGGGGCCGTTATCTTGGTTGGAACCTTTAAATGCCACGGTAATATAAGAAAGCATAAATAATTAAACACAGAGCCTCTCTCAAGGCCAGCGGAGCACCGCTGCCTACAAAGACACATTTATAAGGAATGTGTCCCGCTGTACAATCCCATGTGATAGTTGGCCTTAAAGAGAAAATACTTAACCTATTGCACTGGAAATGCGTGAGCGTTTTGGAGCAATGAGGGGGGACGCAATGATTTTTGTTGCAATGCTCACTGCCTGCTTCCTCCTCCTCAATATTAATCACCCATCTATGAAAAATGCAAGCAGGGGCTGAACTACTGGCTGCATCAGCAAAGTCTTAAGCTCCTATGACTTTGCTGATATCGCTGGTGATATTCCAGTTTATACTAGCTTAGAAACTGGCCTTATTCAGAGGTTCAATGCTCACTCACTCTTGAGGGACTCTAATTTTGGAAAACGGGCTGCCTCAGATATTTTTGACCGTATTTGACACGTACTTGATCATCCCTAGCTCGTTCTGTGCTTTGGAAAAGTGACTGCTCTCGTTTCTGCTAATCCTGTGCTGTGTCTGAGGTTCTTAGCAACAATAAAATATACAGGACAGAATGCTTATATCTGGGAACCTCTATGTGTAGATTTATTACGTCCCGTACACTGCTGCCTCACTCCACTCAGGCAGTTTAGGAAAAGGCTCTTTGACATTTTCTGCACAGAGTGGATTCCTGGCACCAGTTTTATTGCTACGTTTGTCTTTCTGCATGTCCAACGTGCTCAAATTTTAGACTAACCCAATCAGTATAACGTGCACAGTTTGGGCTGTCAGGTAATTTCCAGCATTGACTTCTTCCTTCTCTTTCTGGCAAGTTGGTCTTTAAACTTGAAGAATATCTAGGCTTAACTTTTTTATCCGACATCCCTTTAGATTTTCTCTGGCAGAATAAATTTCAGTGTTCCCACCCAAAAGATTTTGATGCCCTGAGATAGGTAGTCCTTTGTGCTTGAACTGCTAATGGGAGAACCTTCAACCAGGACATCATCACCAAGAGCCTCAAGGTCAACAAATTCAAGAGACCCATGAAGCAAAGAAGCAGATACCCAAGAGGATGAAGCTCCACAAAGAGGAAAGTCACCCATGATGAAACAGGTTTGGCCAATGCTCGAAGGCATGCAAGTCTCCAAATATCTCCCAGCCTCTGGGACACAGGGATGCAAGTGCACAGGGATGGATGGATGTACCCTCTATGCATGGTCAAGGGGATATGGGCAGATCGGCACTGGGCGGCGATGCTGTCAGTGACTTCTACAGAATCCACATTGTATGCGCTGTGCATTTCCAGCTAACACACACAGTGTGTACAATGCAGGTGCTATAAAGTCGGGAGTCTCCGCAGCAGCTGGGAAAGGTGCAAACCTCTCAAGCTAAGGCAATGTCTTTTTGATCACCTTGCAACTTCCCGCTTGCCTTTCACGTGCAATGAAAGCACACCGTGCATGATGTGTCTCCAGTACTTGGAAAAGGGCTTTCATGCATGTGTTGAAGCTATGAGTAAGAGAGGAGGTTGCAAACCTACTGATAGGAGAAGATTAGACACATCAATTTCGGGGCTCCCTTTTATGCTCATTTCCACCTAGCTGAGTGCCAGTGTTGCCCATCCAATGGGGAAATTAATGCAGTGTGAAGGAGAAATGCCACTGGAATCAGCTTGGGTTTTCTAGTTACTGGACATGGTTCTTAGGCTTCCATCATAAAACGGCTGTAGGGAACTTGAAGTTTACTGTGGAATTTATTGTTGTCCATAATATTTTTTACTTTCTATTTGATAGTTCTTGGCAATAAAAAAAAAAAAATGTTCCTTTCCGTCATCACTGAATGCCTTGTGACTACCAGGGTGCCATGGATCTTCAAGGAGCTGTGCTTGGTTATGTCAGTGAGGATGTGGCCTGAAAAGGCTAGACCAAATCTTTGAGTCCTATATCAAAGGATACCTATGTGCTCTGTTTTACTTAATATCTGGAAAAAAAAGTTGTTGTAGAGTGATTTTTGCTTTTCCTTGCCTTGGAAATTTCCAGGCAGGCTAAATGCTCAGTTGTTTATTGTTACACAAGGAGGACATCCCAGCTTTTGGGGCAAACATGTCTTTTTTCTGTTCCGATGAGGAATGTTGTAATTATTTATCACTGACTCCATGTTGTTCCTTGCTGTGGTATGGGCAGGATCCAGTGCCCACTGCAGGGAACTGGAGTTTTTCCACCGCCTCCAGTGGGTCTTGGATTGGATCACCCTTCGCTGTTCCCAAAAGCTATCAAAGCAATACGTCCATGCGGGCGCATGTGTGTACATTATCATGCTAATCAAAACAAAGCAAAAACAAATGCAACCGGAGGGATTGTATGTTCTCATTCCAAAGGAATTTAAATTAAGGCAGCCTCAGACTTTTGGAAGCACATTGATGACTGCTGTTGTGACAGGTGTGACTTGAGCCCTGCGGTTCCCCTGATAAAATGATTACACTTTGGTGGTGGTTGGAAGAATTAATGAGAGGAACCCCTGCCCGTTAGACTGTTTTTCTCTGGCGGCAGTATGGGCAGCACCAAGCTGCTTTTTTCCTGTTAAACTTTGGGCATTGCTTTCCAGCTGTTGCTCTCTCTTCCAGAATTTGCTCAAGGGAATTGCTTCCTCAAGTCCGCTCTGTACAATGTCATGCATTCTCTGGGAAGCAAGTTTTACCTGGTGTGAAGGCTTTGAAGAGGTTTTGGTGGGATTGTTTATTTGACTTTTGCTTCTTTTCTTTTCCTTTATTTTCTTATTTTATTTTATTTTATTTTATTTTATTTTATTTTATTTTATTTTATTTTATTTTATTTTATTATTTTATTTTATTTTATTTTATTTTATTTTATTTTATTTTATTTTATTTTATTTTATTTTATTTTATTTTATTTTATTTATTTAAGAGATGATATTTAAAGTCCTCCCTGTCTTGCAGCAGCTAAGCTAAGAAATGAAGTGCTTCTTAGAAAGATCCACCAAAGGGTCTCTCCTGATTTATTTATTCATTTTTCTTCAAACCCACCGCTTGGCAGGGATTCAGCTTTGCCAGGCCTGGGAAATGGGTGCCCATTCTGGGATTCACGTCACACCTTTACTATGTAGAAGCACCAGCAGTTCTGCCTTAGGCGTCAGATGAACAGGGCATCAAGGATGGAGGTTATTTGGCTTTTGAGATCTTGCTCCTCCATAGGCCCAGTGGGGAAAAAGGGAGTTCTAGAGAGTCGTCCTGCTGGCTGGGCTGCCCTGTGCTAGTGACCCGCTTGTTAGATGGGACAGCAAAGCAAACAGTAGTTTGTCATTTATTTCCTAAATAAATGACTTATTTCCTAATTTCCTCATCCTTTTCTCATTTAATACGTCTTTCATTTACTTCTAAGTGATGTTCACAGGCTCTTCCCAGCCTGGGAGTAGCTAAGACCCTCGTTCTCCAGAGCTTTGATTAAACTATGGTTCACTCAACACCCAAGAGCTCAGGTTTTCTCCCTGAAGAAATCAAGTCCTGGAGCAGAGATGGGGTGGTGTACATGCTAGTTCTTGCTCTAAAATGCAGCCAGGATGTGGCTTGGTGCATTTTGGACCTGGGAGCTGGGAAGCGATCCTGGACCATCCAGTCTAGATGTAACCACAGGCACCTCTGAAGCAGTGTTCCTGATGTAAGCTCCTACGTGGACTTGCACCCTGCTATTCTTAGTTATGTCCTTGAATATCATCCAATGTATCCTGTACTCCTTTACAATTCACACACTTTGGACAACTGCTGGTAGTTGTTTTATTGTCCTCGGTCTACCAGCACCTCATGACTCCTTGCAAGCCAAAGCTAATACCAGGAGTGAACAAAAAGTACATTCTCTTCTGAAATGCTTGTATTTGCAATGCCTTTCTTGTTGACCACTCGCTCTGCACCCACATTCCTCCCCTTTCCCATTACTCCAAGAAAATATGCCCGGATTAAAAAAAGGGCGAAAGAATGTTTTTCCCACAAATTGTAGGTTTCTACTGGTGCTCCAACAGTTATGAAACCTCAGGATCTTTTTAAAGCAGTGGAGATCAGAGGTAGGAAACCAGAGTTCAGGCCTGGCATTGGGAACAGATGCCTGCAGCCTCACATAACTTTCCAACCCTTCTAGACCAGCATGGGTTTCCCAGCAGGATCTCAGGTGAGCCATGAAACCAGGTCCCTCTTGCCCTTATAGATAAGATTTCATAGGACAAAAATTTCACTTTACGAAGGTTTCATGGGAGCACTCACCTCTCCTTGCAAGAGTCATTGTGTCTTAGACATGCCTCTCTATATCTACATTGCATGCACTATCATCACCTGCTTCAAAATGACTTCCTGAAGGACAGCTCCAAGGAGGAATCACTTACCCCAGCCAAATAATGTGAATCCCCAAAGATACTTCTTCTCTGAGAAAAATGCCATGAAGATGAGGCTGTGAAGATAGAGTCCTTCCACCAGAATCCAGTAGTAATTCGTTGCCAGGAAGTAGAGGAAGAAGGTGACTGCTACTTTACAGCCCACCTGCAACAACCACAGGAAGACAGGGTTATGTTAGAAACGTGGTGTGAAATTCTTGTCCCATCTAAAAAGCCCAAGAAGCGCTGGAAAAAGAGATGGATAAGTGGAAAAAAAACGGGAAAACTCTGTTGAAGAACTTTCACATGGGAGAAAAACAGTTTGAGCATAGAAGTCATGCACAATTCAGTACAAAGTTGCTCCTAGCCTGACATCGTGTCTCCAACAGCAGGATACTGACTGTGGCATAACGCTTCTCGTGAAGAAAGATATCATTCTTTCAACATTTGTTATCCCAAATAGAAAAGAAAGGCTGCAAAATAAGGGTGTCATGTGGGGTTAATTGGTACAAAATTGGTACACAATCATATCCTGTCAATGTGGGATGGATCCTACTAATGCAGACTCTGGGCAGACCCAATGTGATAGAAACTCTACTGCCAAACACATCCTACAGCAGCAGCATGTCTCTGTATAAGCCTTTACTCTAGAGAAATAGAAAATTAACACTGTAGACCTTAGAGCAGCATGTGCAAAATGTCAGTGATATGTGTCTTGTAAATAAAAATGTTTATTCTGCCCAGCTTTTATGCTAATTCTTCACCAATCAAAATAAATATACATATATTATACACATCTTTATATACACATATAGTATATATATAATGCATTATATGTATATATTATGTATGCGCATACATGTATTTTCTTCTATGGACCGAGAAGGAAGACAAAATAGAAAGATTTTTTAAAAAGCTCATCTCTTCTGTGCTCACAAAAATCATTGCCTGCCCACAGACATGGAGTGGCAGGCAATAATTGCAAAGCTCCCACTTCACTTGGAAACAAACAAAATACATTAATTGTCGCCTTCATCGCTCATTTGCTTTTCAGCTCAGCAGAATGGGAAATGCTGTTTAATTGCTAATACTCATATATTATCCCTTTTATTCCTTATAATATGTCCAGCCCAAAGAAAAACAACAACAAAAAAAGAAAAAAAACACACAAAGCAGTAAAACATTTTGTGCTCTTTTCAAAAATAAGAGTTTTGGAGTGCGCTGAGTGCTCCAACCAAAGGCTTGCCAAAATAATGAAATGGGTCTCTGAAACAGGAAAGAAACATGATAGCAGAGTTGCATTTGAAGGACTTGAACACACAGCAAGACATTTTTCACATGCTGACTTTATGCTAAGGTATGACCCTTCTCATTCATAACCTGAAATAACCTTTGGAGATGCCACAATGCAGAATTTAGCTGTCCAGGAGACAGAGAAAGGTGCCTGCATAGTAGAAGGTAAACCAGTTAGGCTATTTTCAAAGTGGGGCCCCAAACTGGCATTAACTGGTACAGCATGTCTAGAATTTGCATGGTAGAAGGATTCCCTCCTTCTCTTGGATGCATGCAGCATTCAATAATATGTGCACGACAAGTCCTCCATTGGAAATCTATGATGAATCTAATGACAACAGGGAAAGAATATTTCAGTAGATGGGGATGACTCTAAATCTCGGCTCCATTCTCACAAACAAACAGACAATGTGCCTCCATCTGGGCTCTTCACGCAGTGAAGATGATGATGAGGATGAACATGATCATTCTGGAGTCAAGCTCACCAGATCTTACTTCAGTTTTTACATGAGGGTATGGATAGTCATGTCATTGACTCATCTGTATTGACTAGATCTTTGCTGAGAACAGATGAACCTGACATGTCTCCCTTGCAGACATCTACTCTCATTCAAGTAGATGTCAAGTTTTGTCCCTCCTAAAATGACTTGCACCAGAACTGAGAGAAAGCAAACACAGCAGGAGCAATCAGCCCTGCATGATGTCTACTGTTGGCTTCCTTCACAAGCTGCCTCTGCTTCAGCTCTGGAGTCAGGACCAAGTGTCTTCCAAGCAATGTTGAGCCAAGGCTTTGCAGTGTCTGGAGCAGCAGTCTGGTGGCCCCAATGTTGTAGCACAGAAAGGCCTTCATGATTTCTACAGAGAGGAGTTCAAGTAGGAAAAAATGACAATTACATGCTGAGATGGGGAAAGTGCAGCTTGTGAAATATGAGCACTGGTGTGCCTGGCGTAGTGATAGCCAGCAGTGTTTGCAGAGCCACCAGCTTTATGGAGCACCAGGAGAGTTGTTTAAAATGGCAACTGTAGGTGTCACCTAAAACCTCAGCCCTGGCTTTGCCTTTGATTGCTGTAGGGAAAAATTCTTCCTATGCATTTTCGCTGGGCTAGTGAATTGAGTGGGACTAGGAAGGGATGGGTAGAAGTTGCGGAGGGCAAAGATAGGAGCAGAGTGTTGGAGTCCCTCCATAGCGCAGAAAGTTCCCACCAAAGAGGTAAAATGATGGACTGAAGGTGATGGAGAGAAGAGCCCTGGAGGGATGGAGAGCTCTGGCCATACTCACAAATTGAGACTTGTCTGCAGGAGGTGCTTCCGTGATGGACTTCAGGTCTTCCTCTGAGATCCGCTCCATCTCCTCCAGCGCCGACCCGGAGTACAAGACCGCGTCCTTCACGAAGATACTCACAGCTCTCAGCATGAAGGAAACAAAGAGGTGCATGTGGATGTAGTTCCTAGTGCAGTGCAAACGCCTGGAAGAGACAGAGGAAGATTGAGAAGGCTGAGACTGCCTGTGAGACACATTCAGGGTCATCTCTGGCTCGTAGGAACCCCAGCTTCTCACAGGGACAGTGTCACCACGAGGAAGCAGTGCTAGTGCCACTGCTCATGGTTCACTCCTGAGGTTGGTAAGTGAATTAATGTCTGCCCTGGGGGTGAGCAGTGAGCAAGCAGAGCACACATGTGGGGTGACATGCACACGCAGTGAGACACCATCGCCTGTGTAGGGTCCACATCCTTGTGTGCGCTGCATATAGGGTGGGCATCTCCCCAGTGACAAATACATCCTGCTTATAGAGACAAAACTGCACACTTCTCTGCACTTTAGGCACAGGAATCAGACTATACAGCCTATGGAACTGGTGGCCTGTAAAAAAACGCTGCTTCAGGTATGATAAATGTCTCACCTTTGTACCGAATCCAGATTTCAGCTTGGGGTTTGCAACTACAGCATGCTGGGCTGTTTTATCTATTTCCCATCAGATAATATCCACTGCTTGCTCATGTTGAGCAGCTGCTCTAATTCATTCCAGCAATAGCTGTATTGCAGGTGATATGACCCCACCAATGATGACTGTAAAGCGCTTTAGGATCCTTTTTGGGGAAAAGCTGGATGGTAAAATGTATATGGGCTGATGTACAGCTATGAGGTGTGTTTTAGGAACAGTGATCCATCTGTCTTTAGAGAGATGGAATTAAGTGGTATGTCAGGGTCCCTTTCTGCCCACTTCTGCTATGACTTTATGAGCTGGTTGGCCAAGCACAAGCCAAACATGAACCAATTCTTGGATTTACACCCTCTTAAATCCCCAGCTCCACTATGGAGATAAAAATATATGCACAAAAGAGAAACATTTTTTTCTTCTTCTTTGTATGAGCTTGTCACAGTAATAGTTATTTCCTGTTCTACTGCAGCATAAACCATGGCAAGTGGAACTGCTGAGGTATGAATTAAGATGGGCTTCGGTCCCTGCACGTGCGATGCAGTCAGTGAATTTCTGGCTCCTGTGTTACTGGAATGAGGCCTGGACCAGGCTCTGCAATGTGCTCTGACTACGTGAAGAAAGAGCAAGTCTCCTCCCAAAATAGAAATAGCTCCTTCTGAAGCCTTATTTTTGGTGAAGAATAAATGAGGCAAGTACATGGACTTGTACATGCACGTTCTGGACCTTGACCACATACACATCATAGGTCCAGGCGTTGGGATGCTCTGCTAGCTAAGACAATCAACCCAGCCTCCTCTTGCTTGATGCAGAAAGGACTGAGAGCTTTTTTAGTGCCAGTGGCTACACATTTTATTCCCAATGGTATGTGTCTGGGGCTTAGCCTGAGCTTGCATGGTAGGAGCTGCTGAGCTCATTTGCAGACATCACGTGGCTCTTTGCCGCATGGAGAATTTATCTCCACAGCTGTTGTCTGGGTCCTGCTGTTTGCTATGAGATGTGACTTCTTGCATCTAAAGGGATTATCGCGCTAGGCTCTGGAGACCCGGGGTCAATGCCCTGTTTTATCATGATAGTTCTCCAAATGTCTAACAGAAAATGATGCCGTCTCCTCCCGTGGTCACAGATCAGCAGGGAGATGTGACAGGCAGGTGTGTGGGATGGATAAAGCAAGTTCATAACAAAATTTAGGGGCCCACGTTCCTTGGAGGAGTGGTGGAGATGGAGGACAGGAAACTCTTGAGTAAGGAGACTCTTTACTCAAGGAGAACCTGGCTCCTTAGGTTGCAGCAAGAGCATGGGGAGACTGGAGAAGTCATTCCAGCACTTTTGCTCCCTGCTCCTCCATGGTTATTCAGGATCAGAGTAGATCAACAGGGAGGGGCAGAAAAATCTGGATAGAAGAAGGTGACATGAATTTTGGGAGGTGCCTCTCTTCCCATTCACTATAAAGAGGGTCTAGAAAACTCCATTGCAACTGTGGGGAAGAAATCCAAACATTGCCCCCCATCATCACTCGAGGACTTCTAAGTGGCACTAACACATCCCAAAGCACAAACGTCCCCCTTTCTGGCTTGCTGAAGAAGCACATGCCACCCCAGTTTCATCCTTTAGGAAAGCCCAAGGCTTTTCCGTTCAAGCGATTACTCGCCTAGGTAAAAACAGAGCCGCCTACCTGAAGTATCCCAGGATAAGGACAGCAACTGTGAGGGATCCCAGAGAGATGGAGTATCCAACAGTATAAATCAAATAGAGGCGATCAAAGACCTCCTGCAGTACAAATGATGGAAAAAATAGCGCCACATTAGAACGCATCCTACGGTATCGTCACACAACCACGGTAGCAGCATAGAGATGGGGGCTATCATACCTACGGGGATATAAAGATCTGGGCCCAGGAAACCTTAAGCTATCATGCAAAATGTCATCTCTGCAACATAAAAACAGACTGGAAGGTGGCATTCCTCTTTCCTAATGTCCTAGGGGAGCTGGGACTTTTGCAAGGAAATAGGAGTGCAGTCGGGTAGATCCCATACCCCTGAATTTTGCAGCATTTTTCACCCCAAAGGAACCCAAAGCGCTTCACAAACTCTCAGTCAATCATCTGGCAGTTTTTGCTCAAGCAAAACGCCCACTGACCTGGGATTTTTGCTGTAACTCTACAATTTGGCAATTAGGTTATGCCATACAATTGCTTGACTGATGCCTAGACTGGGAGGTGCCAACCCACCATTAAAAAAGCACAGGGACAATATATTTTGGCTAAGGGAAGTGTGAAGAAATCATCTGTTTTTTTTTTTTTTCTTTTTTAAAATCAAAAGTACCCTGTGACTGTGTTTATCTGATGCAGACACGACTTCAGCTTGCCAAAGTCCCATTGGAAAAGGTCTTGTCACCGGAGAGCTCTTAGTCATTAATCCCACACAAGCTCTTGGTTCTCTTAGCCCTCTACATTTAATAAGATTGGGATAGAAACTCTGGGATTTCCTTTAAATATTGAGATGCTTTTCTTCATCCTGGAGCTGGGGGAGTGAGGCTTAATTCAGGGTTTACCAAATATTTGCTCAAAAAGGGTTAAAACATCTGCCACCATTCCAGCTTGTATGCCTTTCATCATCTGGTTTTAGGAATAAAGTCCGTAGAAACCAACCAATTCAGCATCTTTCTCCTCCTTCCCTCCTCCTCCTATTTCCCTCTCCCCACCCGCTGAGTTTCAATAACATTAGTAACGCTGGGCTCTGAATGACAGCTCTGATTTTGATTTGAGGCTAGAAATGCCATTCTGGAATGCGAAACCTCAGCCCTATTACATCAGAATCCCCAGATATGTGAATGTTTCCTTGCGGTTTTCATTGGTAGAGTGGTGTGCTCGCCAATATTAATCTAGTGTGTGTATTTATTTATATATATATGTGTTTATATATATATGTGTGTATGTATATATGTATTTATGTATGTATCTTTGGCGCAGCAGGTACTAAAGAGTTGGTGTGAGCAGACTGCAGAGTTTAGGGGAAAATAAAGAAAAATATCTATTCCCTTCAAGTTCCAATGCAGCTTTTCCACAGCCAAGCTGGGATCCTCTTTGAACTGAAAAACATTTGCCATGGCAGAAGTTATATATATAAAAAAATAGAAAAATAATAAAAAAAGCAGCAACAACAAAAATACTACTCCAACCTTTGGATTCTTGGTAAGTCGGTAATTCTGAAGCATTATTACGCCAAGTTGAACAAAAGCATTCCTGAGTCCCATTCAGAATTTTAACTGGAAAGATCCACGTTCCTATTAGACAATGACACCATTGTAGCAGCAATGGTCTTGGGAAGAGTGTGCTGATTGGCTGGCAGGACATTTTAGGAGGCTGTGGTTAATTCCTCTGATTAACCACAGGGCCCCTTTTTGAAAGGATGTTGAGTCAGAACTGCCAAGACATACACATCCACACATGCGTGCATGCACACACGCTGGTGTGCCGGCTGCAAATCCCTCAATGGGGACTCCTCAAGGAAGGTGTTCTCTTGGATGGGGCGTAAAGGTCCTCAGGGAAACCCTCGGGAGCCAAAGGATGAGGATCCTCAAATAAAAGCATGAAGTGGCCTTTGAAAGGGCACCTCACACTTGCTGGTTTGCAGCAGTACTCGGGGATTGTAAGATTTGGAATTACTAAGGGGAAAAAAAAGGCTCGAAGGGCAATTCCGAATCTCATACATCCCTAGTGCAGGGTTGGTCCCAGGCCTGTGGAAACCACAGCTCTGAATCAGGAAAGGTCCTCCAGGTAACAAAGTATTAAGTCCTCTGCCAGCTCAATCAATCACCTCCATGGTCTAAGAAGTCTCTTTTCAGACATGAGTGGAGGGAATATAATTCATAGAAATAATTGGCAATTTATATGCCAATTATTTGGCGTATATGAAATAACTCATAGAAAATTGCGCAGGTCATATATGGCTGAAGCATAGACATGGCCTGGCCTGTGGAGTCCCAGGACCATGCACTGCCCATCAGACCATCTGCTACAGAAGAACATCTACCAGATGTTTGTTATAATCCCACCACGAACACGTGCTGATGGGTGCACGAATTTTTTCCCTAGAGTTATAACCTAGGACATCTCAGAGAACTCTGAGCATAAATACAATCTACATTTAGGTGACAGGAAGTGGCCTTGAAGACTTCTGTGTTTGTGAGTCTTACTCTGTGTGTTTATCTAAAGGTGGGATACCCGGTTCCAAACTGGTCTACTTGGTTGCCTTGACTGGAGGACAATCAGGTGTAACTCTTTGGGATACTTCTCTTAGACTGAGATAAATCATACTATGAAGATGTCTACTTCTTTCCAGAATAAAAAAGCATCCCCGCCTCCAAGGAGAAGATGTCACATATGCCACAGTTTTCTCCACAGAGAAGACTGTCATAGACTGAGATATTCATTTTCCAGGTATCTGGAAGCAAGCCCCATTCTGAATATCACTATGATGTGTCTTTTATCCAACTTCCTCCTTTTGGCCTTTTTCTTTCCTACTACACATGACCACACATATGGTCCCATGAAGAGGGCATGACTGTGTCTGGGGGCATGTGATGAAGCACCTCCCCTTGTAGGACTGGTAAAGAGCTGTAGCTTGGAGCTGGCCTCCCACCAGAGTGGCTCTGATCCCAGTGCCCTGCATAGTGTCACATCCTCATTATCAGTCCTTCCTTCCACCCATGAAGAAAGGTCAAGAGAAGACCATTAGGTGCATCCGGGATGTATGGGAGTCTCACACTATACTTATGAGGCCTTACATGATCTGATGAGAATGCTCCAGAAGGTCATTCAGATAATCCCTGGTCCAACATATCTGGGGACTGACTTTTCCACAAGTGGGACTCAGTGTGGGACCATTTTACTGGATGCTCCATTTGGATATCTAATCTGTGGAAAAATGAGAATATCCAATGCTCTCTCCTGCTTCCCCCCAAAATGTTCTAACCTCCAGACTCTGAGTGTATGCAAACACTTTGATCCTGGTTTAGGATCCTGGGGATGTATGCAGGCAGAAGAGCTCCAAGGATGGAGACACAACTCTGTCTGTGGCATTACAATGGTAGAAGTCTCCAGCATTTGCGTCATGAAACTGAAATGGATCCACTGGTCTTCTGAAGGGTTGGCAGGGGATGCTGGTGGGTAAGATTAGCAGTGTATGATGATAGTAGTGTTCGTAAGGGCCTTCTAGATCAAGTATCTGCAGAGTTTCTGGAAGCTGCTGACTCAGATGTTGCTAATGACATGTTTGAAATGAGCAGGGGCAGCATTTTGCTGCCCTGAATGATAAGCAAAGCCAGAAAGCCTCTGCCACTAGCTCTAGTCACTACTTTTCTTTTCTTTTAATGAAAGATGTCACTAAAAAGGCTTAATAGCAGGGAGAAGGGTTATTTTTGAAAGGCACAAAACAGTCACTGATTTACAAGGCTTAAGCTTCCAAACCATTCAGCATTGAACAATTTTTCTTTTTCTGACTATGTAACTCTGTTCCCTTCACTTAAGGAGGTATTAAGCCAGATTAAAGCCAGGTTGAAGATAGGGTACAAGGTAGCTAGCTCTGATTCTTGCCCAGCCATTCTTGCATTCTCATACGTAATAAGCATCAGACCTTCTCAGTAGATTCTAGGCATAAACTTCTACCAGCATCTTGGTAAAAGGTGTTTTATGGGGAGACTCTAGACTTTGCAGGCATGAGCTGAGAACTACATGACAGAGCTGCTTTCAAGAACGAAGAAAAGATCTTGATGAAGGAATTTTTATTTTTACGCATGTCTCAAAACATCTGCCCCTCTTTCAAGCTGCAAATGCACAGCGCTCTGATGGCAATTCATCTGTATCGTGCAGCATAGTCTGTGTAAACATGTTTTATGCAACCAGTCTGGGGCTACGAAAAGTTATTGGTTTTTAAGAGGACCCCAGAGAGCTCCAAGAACAAAGTCCAGGCACATAAGATCTTTGGTCTGAACAATGGAGTTTAGATAAAGCAGCTCTGGGACATGCTGTGCCTTTCCCATTGTGTTCAGCATGGGATGGATTCCTGAGGCCACTGTGATTTCTTTGGGGGCAGTAAAACCACCATGATATAAACAAGCAGTAGCAGATGAGGATGGGATTGGTGGGCTGAGGTTAGATCTTTGGATGGTCCAACTTGCCAGGCTGGTGGTTTCCAAGCTGGGCTAACCTCCCAAGTTGCTGGCTCCTATTCCTCTTCCCATTGACTTCAGTAGATGTAGGTCACATTTACCCTTAAGCTCGTTCTTGAAAACAGGATGGGTTTGTCCTGCTTTCAAGCAGGATATGGTTGGCATTTGGGCTATTTTGGGGGCAATGGGAATAAAGGAAACTTCTGCTTACTGAACAAAATATGCCATAACCTCTGCCAACTTATGAAAGGGTGCACAGAATATTGGTAAGGGTGAAGGTGCTGCTGGCTGTGTGAAACAAAAGGGCACCAAAGACAAAGTCCTACTTTTCTTGGTGAAGAGAAACCACCTAAAATGCTGCCTGCTAATACTAGGACCAAATCAAGACTGTCTATACGTGCCACGTCTTATCCAAAGACTGAGGAGCTCCAACGAGACAAGCCATATGACCTTCTATGCCTAAGGGTACTTAAGAAAGTTGCTAGGAGAATGGCCAATATCAGTGAGACTCAAGGTCCCTTTAGCCCTCTGCCCTATCTTCTACATGTCCAAAAACTCATGCCTAAGGAACAGTGTAGGAACAGGACAAATATACAGTGATATATACAGAAGTATGTATATATCTATGTATCCATACATCATATATTAAACACGTGGAGGTGCTGAATGCACTAGCCTGCCATTAAGCCTGTGCCTCAGTGACTTAAAACACACAACACACATACAGACAGCTGGAGTTTAACCACACTGCCTTCCTTGGAGGATGAACACAGGTCAATCTATTCCCCTTCCTTTCCTTGTCCTCCTGTCTTGCTAAAAGACAGATGGAAAATAAACAAAATAGGGCTGCCTGGTCAAGGCACTAGGGGTGGGAAGCCACAGGTCCCTCAGTCAACCTGCTTAGGGGCTGGGAAAATTTTGGGGACAACCAGAGCACAGCTGGAGATGGGGGCCGCCCATGCACATCTCCTGGGGAAGGAGCCCAAGAAGGACACTTCCTCTGGTCTCTCTCGTACCCATGTCTTTTAAAAGCAGAATATGAGAATACATGGAAGCCGTCAATGATGTGGTGGTGGTTTTCAGCACAGCCTCAAATGCACATATATATATATATATATATATTTATATCTTCCCTTTTGTGGAAGATTCATAGACAACTTTCCACGAAGATCCTCCTTTGCTTCTACTAAGTGTTGTACCTTTCTGGACCCGTGTGTCCAGGAGATTGCTGTTCGTGGCAGGATTAATGCTATGCCTACAAGGTATTTAGGGAAACAGGC